>CM068368.1:654256952-654324462 GCA_034769895.1 Magicicada septendecula | reverse complement strand
ATTCGTTGCTTAGTGTATTCAATTTTTACACTTATTGGTACAGGTACATTCTGGTTATTAGGTTTGTATATATACTTGGTCCAAAATCTGTTTGGCTTCTTATCTTCTTCCAATTCCATTGGAGTATATCCTGTTGCTTCACTATAATTTCCGTTGATGGCTGTTTCAAGAAATGGTAAATATTCTGCCCATCTATTGTGTTGATCATGGCAGTATATTTGTAAATATTTACCTAATTCTTTGTTAACTCTCTCAGCAAGGTTTCCTTGAGGATGTCTTATGGATGTGAGTACAGGTTGTATTCCATTTTCCCTTAACGTCCTCTCCCATTTTTCACTCTGGAATTGTACACCTTGATCACTGAGTACCTTCTTCATTTTTCCATATGTCGGAATATATTTCTGCAGTAGTATCTTTAGAACAACTTTGGTTGTGGGTCGCATAATTGGGCACAGTCGGACTGCCTTGGAAAACACATCGATACATACCAATATGTGCTTCACACCTCGACTTGATCGTGGTAGTGGTCCCAGAAAATCCACTGCAATTAGCTCTCCTTTGTTCCCTTTCTTTATGCTCTGCATTTCTACGTATGTGTGTAAATTCGGTCCTTAATTTTACATTATCTTACTCATACATTCTTACCTTCGCTTCTAATCTTCCTTAACTCTTTTCTTAACATGACATTACTTTATCTTCCTTAACTTTTCTTATATTACTTATACAATACATTAACATTCATTACCTTTTATTACATTTCTTTAACATTACCTTTCTGATCGTTACTACTTTCCTGAAATACACTTCTTGTGATATAACAATTATGTCACATTATAATTAAACCTTAATTAGTCATTGTTTACTTTTTATGTCGGGCGCCATCTTGTAGTATTAATTACAAGAAAATTTCATGTACTGTACTTACCATATTTCGGGCCAGATTCTTTTCGGCGAACTAAAAAGAACAGAAATGGTTTATTTGCAGTAATTAGTTTGACTCATATTTGCATTGAACAAAATTTTTCTTTATTCTTTAATGAACATAATAATAAACATAAATCTTCTTTTCCTACACTTTTGCAGATTTAGCTACAACTCATGAAAAGAAATTCATCAAGATTAATTTTCTTACCTACCTTTCATTATAGATTTTTAGATTATTTGTAGATTATATTTCTTTCTTTTTATATACAAACCAGCACTTCTTTTATATTCTTAGATTCACGCTCTCTCTCTCTCTCTCTCTCTCTCTCTCTCTCTCTCTCTCTCTCTCTCTCTCTCTCTCTCTCTCTCTCTCTCTCACTCACTCTCTCTCTCTCTCTCTCTCTCTCTCTCTCTCTCTCTCTCTCTCTCTCTCTCTCTCTCTCTCTCTCTCATTACGTTTCTGTACCCCCCAGTTTATTTAATTCATTACAATTTAGTTATAATTTAGGTTGCCAGTTTCTTTTACAAAACATTTCCAAATTTGAAAGCGTTTAGAATTACCCCTTGTTGGTTACTTATCCATGAATTCCACGATCTTGACGAGTCCGTTTTTTACCACGCATTTTTCTTCCACTTCGCACATTTTCCCTATTTCACTCGTTTACCGGAACTGTAAATTTATTAAACTGTTCACTTTATGATTACTTTCACATTTTTTGGTAATTTGTTACGTAAGGGCGCGAAATTACGCACAGCCGGCGGACGCGATGATTACATGCGTCAGTAGATGTTGGTTGTTTCTTGCCGACTGCCTTTGTTCTGTGTGTGCAACGAAGCTGCTGGCGTTGACACTCCTACATTCCACAGCTGGGATGGTCTCTGACGTAAGATGTTGACGTCACATGGTCCGATGTTGTTACATAATGTGTTTACAGTTTGCAAGTCATTGGAGCTGACCTTGACTCATTTTCGCTGGTTGTCTATTGCGTCTTTATAAATTCACGAACAATATTTTCAATCAGTCGTGCCACTTTCGCTACCATCAAAATTTACCTTTCTTGTCCCTTTCTGTTTACGTTTCCCCAATTATTATTATTACATTGTAAAAAATGCGATTTGCTTTTATTCAAAATACAAATTTATTAATTTTATCCCAGGTAGGCCAAAATGTCCCGTTACAATACCCCCTCAATCAGAGGGTTTATGCTGAAGCATAAAAACTCTGACACACTCATACTTGCTAAAGGATCAGCCAGGATATGTCGCCACAACCCCTTTACGGTGTACAAAAAAAAAAATATATAATTAACTCACCCTTGGTCCAGTGACTGTGACCGCACCTGAATGACATTACTGGACTTCTCTCTCGAGATCCCAACACCATAAAGTCAGACAGATACTTAACGCCCCTGCTCTGACGCGCTGGCCAGCTCAGGACCGCCGCCACAGCATCACCAGACTCTGAAACAACAAATCACATATCATCTAGTGGCCTTACACAACACCATATCCCCAACTGATCTGTTTCCCCCTAGCGGTGCTGGTTTGTGTTAAGAAGCACTGGTTTTGTTTTCACTTAACTCTTGACTTCTAACACACATATGAATACATAACATAACCAAATCAACTACATCTAAACACATTATGTCCTTAAACATCTCCCTATTCTATATCTCAAATTAATACAAAATCATCTAAGTACATCATAATAAACGTTGTTATTACATTAAAAATAAACAATTCTTATTTAAGTTTGTCCAAAATTTACACACTTTACATTTAAAATTTGCATATAAAATTATAAAAATTACATTTTAATCCTAATTTAACTGTTATTACTTCATTTCCCAAATTTTTTTTTCAATCTTTATTTACCATAACATTTCATTAATTTGGGTGATTCTCAGTTATACATAACAATTCACTTTATCAACTTGGCATTTACCCATAATCTTACCCCTTTTACGACTCTAACGCCCACTTACAAAATCTTTAACATGACACCCATCTACCAAAAAATCTACTAACCCTTCTCTGCCTCTAACTACTTACTACTTTAACTCATATCGCCATCATTCTACCCTTATAACAAAATACTCTCTACCCCTTTTGTACTCAGGATGTGTATTCCCACTTACCAACTCATTCCCTTATCTGGTTCCCGGACTTTCCCTAGGCAACCCTTTCCATTGCTAAACGGTCCCTTCCTGTCCCAACACCTTTCGTTGGACTCCTTACACCACCACCCCCCTTACAAAATTCCCACTATCAACTAATTACTCTCCCATTACCTCACTTTCATATTCTACAAAATATCTCCATTTATTTATTACATCAATATATCACTCATTACTCTACATATTTTCCCCATTACAACTGTGTCTCCACTTATACTCAAATTCTCTATTACTTTTATTCCCAACAATATTTATTCATCTCTAGTACCCCTTTACTCTCAACTTGGACTGACTCAAATGTCTTACTTAAACAATTACTATCACCCAACTTCTATCTTTTACAACCCATTGAAAATTTTAATTATCTCAAATTTATTTCATTATTTATTTAAAACCTTTAAACACATTGAAAACTTATTCTATAACATTATTATATTTTTAGAATCCTTATCCTAACATAGTACATGCAATTAACACAATAAAACATAATAAACACAATATAAGAAATATCTAGTGCACCCATTTCTCAAATCAAAACAAAACTATTTAGTTATCTCAGTAGCGAGTCATCATTATTAAATTACAACACATTTTTAATGTGTTACTCCCCCGAGTAACCTCCTTTATCCACACACACTATGACCCCCCCTGGACTGTGGCGTCCAGTTGCGTCCACAAGGACTGAAGTTTTGGAGGAATTTTGTCATATCCTTGTCCTTGCGTCTGCGTTACATTTTAAAAAAACTAGATATCATAATATCTAAATGCACAGATTTATATGCCCTTAATGAGGGTCTACCACCTGGTTTACTGTTCCTACGTGAACAGAGTGGCAGCCGCTGTTCCATAGTTCCGGGGATTTCCCCTAAGTCACCCCCCATTAATTTCTAATATACACCAATTTCAAGCCAGCTATGGTCAAGGTTCTTACTTTATGGCCATAGCTGACCGCTGTCCAAAACCACGATTAGTGCTGGTAAGGCAGTATGTTAAGCTACGAATTTATCACCATTTAATTAACATAGAAAACCATACAATAATAAAAAAAACTTACACTTACCTTTTTGCGTGTTCTTGGGTCCAGGGTCTCATACGTACGTTGGGATACAAGCGTAATTTTCAAGGTTGTGTGAAGAACTTATAAAATGCATCTTGGAAGAGAAATTATTTTTTGTTTATTAATTAAAAGAGTTGAATTTATACTTTTTCTCCAAAAAATAGTTTTTTACAGGTTTTAAAGGTATTACAAGTGTGTAGGTTGTGCAACTATTACATCTTACTTACTATCCTTATTTCCTACTACTTACATACTCTAAGATAGCCCAGCCTGCCATTCACTCATTCTCTCAATTTATACACCCTCCCCTGAACATTTTTTATTACCCCTAACCCTTAAACATGTTTTGAAATTTTATAGTCGGCAACGTGGTCTTCATGCGCACTCACTATTTAACGTTTGGCCATCACTGGTATGTCCGGAACTAAACGTGGATATTCTTCACTGACTGGTATTAACCGCGGTTACATGAATTTAAACTGTTATTTTACTTTTTTTATCGGTGAAACATGAAATTTTATACTGAGCCTAACTTAGCTCTGTACCGGCCGGTACGCACAGAGTATGACCACCGTCACCGAGAACGTAACAGGTACTGCTTGCTTTCTTTGGAGGGAAGCTGGTTCTTTACTGCCACGATGTTTTCGTCGTCGCTCATTGCTCATATGCTGTTGGGTAACCATCTTATATATGGAATGGAGCTGATATATGTGTGTTACCAGAGCTTAATATTGGACTTGGCTCTGCTGATGTCACCAACAGTAGGCGGAGTTTAATGCGACTTCCGGTATTGAGTTGGTGGCTGCGACAAACGTTTTTCTACATCGCCATGTTTTGCAGCGTGGGTTGTGTTTTCCAAGCGTCCCTCAGGCGCGCCGCCCATCAATGTTGCATACGGGCGTGATCATACACACGCAAAGTTCTGCGAAAAATTGGGGTGGTAAATTCTTCGCCGCATTACTCAACAACAACCTGCGTCTTATTGCTTTGTTTCACTGTTCTGTTATACTGACAAATACGTTGCACAATAATACAGTTATTTCGCAATATTTTATAAGGCTCCCGACCGAAAATGAAATGAATAAAAATATATACATGCCCCAAACGGTTAAAATAAAAACACCCAAAAATTGACCCGCTACAATACCCCCTCGATGAGAATTCTGCTGTTCACGACAGAAGAAATCTCATCGATAACCCCGAAGAGGACCGGTGAGGAACTGGGGCCAACAACCGCCTGGTTCTTAATCTCATGGGTACACGACCCTCCTGGCTCAGCGACTATGGACTCATCTGAACGAGATCACTGGACTTCTCCGTAAGAGATCCCAACACCGAGAAATCGAGCAGACTCGTACCACAGCGCACCTCGCCTTTTAACATGCTACCCCCCAAAATCCTCAATCCCTGGCTAAAATTATTCCAGCTCCTCCGCCGATATGGATCCCCTTTTTGCAAGCTGGGCTGCCTTTAGCAGATACTGGGCTCACACACACTGACATTACATATTACCATAACACATTAAAAATAAAAACTTCCTTTTAAAATTTATTATAAGTTTAAACAATTCAAAATATTATTTTAT
Organism: Magicicada septendecula; assembly: GCA_034769895.1. Taxonomy (NCBI): domain Eukaryota; kingdom Metazoa; phylum Arthropoda; class Insecta; order Hemiptera; family Cicadidae; genus Magicicada; species Magicicada septendecula. The sequence goes on along the minus strand of CM068368.1, from coordinate 654,318,719 downwards.
CAAAAAATTCTCTTCCTGGTTTTTCTAATTTTTGTTTCAAATGACTTAACCTAGACATTTCTACTAATATAAACACATCCTTACTCTAACATGAGAACCACTTATAGTCTACCAATACAATGTAATGCAATAAAATAAACATGGTTAATGCACGCATAATAAAAGAATCATTATCTAAAATATTCATTCGCTGGCAGGCGAAAATCAAGTTTTTTTTTTTTTCAAAAGAATTAAAATTTTCAAAATTTTAAAATTCAAAAAAAAATTATTCATTAAATATTTATTAAATTTATTTATTAAATAACATTTATTAAAATTATTCAAATATTGGTTTGAATTAATCAAACAAACAAATTAAAATTGGATTCCTACTATACAAGCTTAGTAGGTGTATGACCTCATCAGCTGATCGTAACTAGGTCAAGTCCAAGATCCTTGACCTACATATGTTATATATAAGTTCTGAAAACACATTGAACATCTGTAATATCCTAACTTTGAAATACAAACATACTAACAAAATATTTAAAACCAACAAAATATTAATATAATAATCAATTTGACATTTAAATTATTTAAAATAAACAATTCTTGACTTTACATCATCTTCAAATTTTATCAACATTCTGTCACTGGTTGAAAAAAATAAACAATTGTATATTCTTTATCATGAATCTCTCTTTTTGCGTAACAATCTTACGTTAATCTACTGTGGGTGATGTAACTTATTCATTCTCATTACTGTATTAGATCTCTATATACATATATAATCTTTATCTCTCCGTATGGCTCTAATATTAATCAACTTCAATTACCCTGACACCCATCTCTACCAAAATATCTACTAATCAAAACACTCTAATCCACAACTTACCATTTAACTCAAAACGCCGCCTTCTCTACATATATAAAAAAAAAAATACTCTCCAACCCTTTGTACATAGGATACGTGTTTCCCCTACCCAAAACTCAATTCCCTTATTTGGCGGCCCGGATTCTACCTAAGGCGGCCCCTTCCCCACTAAAATCTATCCCTTTCCCGTCCCAACCCTTGTTGCGGACTCCTACATGACACTACCCCCTAATACAAAATTGCCATCCCCAAAAATCTCAATCTCATTGCCTCACTACAAATACAACAAAATAATATTATTAATCATAAACATAAATATATATCACTCAGAATCTACATAAAATCTCCATTACCACTGTGTCAGCATTAATACTTCACCAAACTCTGTTACATTACATTAACTCAAAAACAACATTACATCATATTCATCTCTACTATTTCAAATTCAACTTTGAATTCAATTTGGACAGGTCTACATGTCCCATAAAACATTTATCACCCATGAATTATCTTTTATTAATTTGCATAAATTATTGTTATTTTATTCCTCATATTCTTTTTATCTTTACTTCAAAATATCTGTAGTACATTAAACATTAATTACTTGTAACATTTACAAACCAATATACCAATGACATGGTATTGCTGATCAGCTGATATCCTAACATAATAAAAACACATCTCCAAATTGAACAAATTACATGGAATATACATATTTATTTTTATTTATTCTCACTTCTCACCTCATTGTTTCCCCTTTTTTCTGATTCTGATGCTTATGTTAACCTGCCAGACGATTTAATTATTGGCTTAAGAAAAAACATACACACATCATGAAATTAACTATTTTTACAATACCTATATCTAACATACAACAAGTAAACACTACATTTAAAAACGCATAATGAACACCTTATTTTTAAATATCTAAGCAGCTAGTTACCTGAACAGAGCACAAGCAGTTTTATTTGAATTAAACTTTGAATAAGCAAAAACTTTTATGTCATAAACTTTAAATTCGTAACTCCTTTGCGTCACCTCCCAGCCACACACACTATTTCAGATTATGGTGGACTGTGGCGCCCATTCGCTTCCACAGAGACTGTATATTTTGGAGCAGGTTTTACCTCTCCGTGTCTCTGCTTCCGCTATTAAGTTTTAAAGTAGTGAACATCATCATGTTCTTGTTCTATAATCATGCACCCTTAAAAGGGTTCTGCCACCGGTCTTGCTACCCCCAAGCGGGCAGAGTGGCAGCCGCTGTTCCATAGTTCCGGAGAGATTTCCTCTAATGTCCCCCCATTGAATTTCAAATATATACCAATTTCGAGTCAGCTATGGTCAAGGGACTTGATATGACCATAGCTGGCCGCTAGCCAAAACCACGGTTAGTGCTGGTAAGACAGTAACCGCCCGAAAAGTCGAGGAAATCTAAACTTTCATTTCACTGCCTGTTTCATCAATACTATTATGTGCGACACGTTATTTAGTATTGGGTGTAAAATTTTTTATTTACACGGATAAGGTGTGCCGCACATTTATCGCCAGTTTGGCCTCCGATGGAGGTAACACTCACTGCTACCCCCAACCCATTTCGCTATTTGCGAGAGCACAGGCAACCCCCACAATAGCCACTTAATAACTAACTAATTACTTAATAAATGAAATTAATCTTTCTACAAATGCAGTTCAACACCCCATTGTTATTATCACTTCATTGAGCACCAAACTACCCCCCAAAGTCATCCCCACTTCTTGTATTGACAACAAGTTTTTATTTTGTTACACATCGTTTCAAAACGTTCCCATACTCACTAATACTAAAACTCGACAATTATTTTTGGTCACTTAATTCTAAAATTTATTTAAATTTAAAATTATACACATCCAAAACTGTTTTGGTATATATTTTTTTTTTTTTTCAAAATTCTATTTACACTGGAGGCTGACAACATTCCAAAATCGAGATTAGTGCTAGTAAGACAGTAACCGCCAGAAAAGTCGGGTTTCGCCGCAAAACGCATTGGCACCCGGTAGATATACTACGTGAATTCACTTCCCCCCTCTGAAACACACTACTTCCCCTCTCCTACCATTTCTTCCAACCCGCTGTCTATCGTGCGCCAAACCGTCTTGCCCCAAAACTCGTCTTTTCAGACTAAACAGAACTACGACCAATGGCTAATTTTAATTTTGCCATTGGTCCAAAAATATTTAAATTTGTATGCACTGCCTTTCATTTAATGCAGCCTCCATTATATACAAACACTCTAAGGCAGTGCAGGCACGTGACAGGCACACCGATCCGCTGCACCATGAGTGTATTAAAAAATTTTAAGTCGAGTCACGTACCTGTTGGGGTCCCCCTCCCCGTTCAAATATATGTGGTTAAATTTCTATTTTATACCAATTTTGGTGGAGCCGGACCATCGTTGTTTTCACTGCCCGAAGGAAGATCCTGCCAACCATGGCCCGCCTCCGAGTTCCGAATTCCACGGCCAGGACTGGTAAGATCGTGGCCGCCCGAAAATGGGGGAGGATCCCTTCTGAAAACATACAATAATGTTTGAAAAACTTATTTATAAACATAACAATTAAAGTGACCTATATAACTTTAAATTCGTCGCATTTTGAGTACCTACTATTTCCTGTGTCGCTGGGTTCCTCAGCACATACGCATTCTGCATTTTTATTTCAACAATTTCATAAGGTCCTTCATATAACAAGAAAAACTTCTTTATTTCCCTATCTTGAGCACTGGACAAATCATGTCTTTTTACTAACACTAACTGACCTACCTCATATTTGGTCCATTTACCCTTAGCATCATGTTTCTGTTTTCGTCGCTCTCCTCTAGTAAGTAAATTCTCGTTCGCCAATCTAATTTTCATGTTTCTGTCCAAAATTTGACCTTCAGGTGGGTATGTGAAAAGTTGTTCTAATATCCTGGGCGGCCTTGTTCCCCTGATCAACTCATGCGGCGTAAATCCCGTGGACTCATGGGTGGTACAATTCAGCCACTCCTCTACTTTTTTCACGTAGGATGGCCATTCTGTGTGTTTGGCGTGACAGTACGCCCGGAATATCCTGCCAATCTCTCTCATCACCCGTTCTGCTTGATTCGACTGAGGATGGTACACTGCCGTATGCTTGGGTATGATGCCTTCCCATCCAAGCGTCTGCCGCCACTTGCCGCTTATAAACTGTGGACCATGATCAGATAATATAATTTTTGGTTTTCCCACATTTAGCATGTAGTCTTTCACTATCTTCTCGCTAAGTACCTTACTAGTTGCTCTCTTAATACTATATAACTTTACAAATTTTGAAAAAGTGTCTAAAACTACAAATACATATAACACACCCCCTCTACCTCTGGTAATGGTCCATATAAATCAACCGCAACTAGATCGAAAGGTTTATCTACTTTTATGTAATTCATCTCTCCTTCTACTCTGTAATTCACTACTTTCGATTTTTGACATAAATCACACACTCTCAACACTTTTCTCACTCTCCTCTCCATATTCTTAAATATACATGACTCTTTCAAAACATTCGCACACTTCCTCGCACCAAAATGACCATACCTTATATGACAATCCCAAACAATTTTATCTATTAACCCATCAGGTATAATTAACCTCCAATCACGCTCCCCACCATCTACTTTTTTAAACAAAATACCCTGATATATTTGAAATCGCTCATTATATTCAGATCCCTCTACATCTGTTTCTAAACTAACAATTATTTTACCCAGTTTGCTATCAGATCTTTGCAAGTTTTTAATGTCACTTAATTCCTCACCAAAAATTCTATCTTCCCTAGTTAGTCTAAAAATTTCTATTTCTTTAAGGTCCCTACCAGTTTTATTGTCTATAACATCTATTCTAGAAAGTGTATCTGGTACCTTATTATCTGACCCCTTTATGTACTCCCATGAAAAGTTATATTCTTGTAAGGCTAATACCCACCTGGTTAGTCGGCTGTGTGTTAGCTTACATGAATTCAGAAATGACAGTGCCTTGTGGTCCGTCCGGATGATCGTGGTATTCCCTAGGATGTAGGTGCGGAATTTACCCACGGCGAACACGATACTTAGAAGTTCCTTTTCAGTTGTCGTGTAATTCTTTTCCGCCGATAACAGCGATCTACTGGCGAAGGCGATCGTTAGGTGTTCCTTGTCGCAGCTCTCCTGGTATAACTCGGCACCTAGCGCTACATTGCTGGCGTCGGTCTGTAAATAAAAAGTCTTATTAAAATCGGGATGATTCATCATTATCATGTGACTGAACTTTCTCTTAATTTCATTAAACGAAGTTCGTTCCGTATCGCCCCATCTCCACTGTTTATTCTTCTGCAGGACAACACTCAGTTTGGATGTAGTGTGTGCGTAGTTCTCCCGAAATTTCCTGTAAAAATTGCATAGGCCTAAAAAACTCTGTAGTTGCTTAATGTTTTTAGGTTCAGGGAATCGCATTATGGCTTCGACTTTGTCAGGGTTGGCTAATATCCCCTCCTGTGTAATAATAAATCCTAAAAAGTGTATTTCTGTCTGCAGAAACTTAGACTTGTCCCAATTCACTGTTAAACCCCCTCTTTGTAGCTTATCTAATACATATTCTATGTGTTCTAAATGTTCAGTGAATGTTCTAGAGGCTATCAAGATATCATCGACATATACAGTTAAAAAATCTAAATCCTTAGGTTGTAAAATATTATCTAAACATTTGATGAAACTGGCAACACTGGTGTTTAATCCAAAAGGTAAGCGTTTAAACTGGTAATTCTTACCGTTAAAAAGAAAAGCTGTGTATTTCCTGCTCTCTGTTGCTAATGGCACCTGCCAGTATCCAGCGGTCAGGTCTAAGGACGTCATGTATTTGACTCCGCTAAACTTTTGTAAAATCTCATTTATGGGTTCTGGAGATTCCCTGTCAGGTATAATAATTTGATTAATTTTCCTAGCATCTAAACATAACCTTACCTTGCCATCCTTCTTTATCACTACCACCAAAGGGTTTGAATAAGGTGATACTGAGCGTTCAATTATGCCTCCTTGCATCATCCGGTCTAATTCCTCCTGTACAGCCCTCCTCTTCGAAAACGGCACTGGGTAGCTTCTCTGCATGTATGGTGCGTGGTTCCGAACTTTCAGCTCGCAGATGTAGTCCTTCGCTTTCCCTGGTGATTCATCAAACACCTCTCTGTACCGCTCCACAACTGCCCACAGCTCCTCTCGCTGATTATTTCCTACAACTGTATTTTCATTGAAAAATTTGTTGGCTCTATTTGCCCACACACTCTCATTACGCTCATGCATCTCTCTCTCCTCATTTTCTAGACCATCACTCTCTAGACATATATTTATTTTAGTTTCTATCTCTCTATCACTTATCTGCTTATGTAACATCTTTATTCCCGTGACTTTAGCTTCATTTACTACTTTCTTGAACTCTATTCTGACTGGTTTATTCCCCTTCTCAAATTTTACTATTTGTTTATTGAAATCTATGACTGCTCCGTTTCTTTCCAAAAAATCATTTCCCAAGATTACATCTAAACTCAACCCTTTAACTACTAGGAAAGTGTTTTCAAATTCAACTTCATTTATTAGAATATTTAATTGTACTTGTCTGGTTATTCTCTTACTTCTCACCCCAGTTACCCCCACTACAGTAACCCCTGCAACTGGTAATGACGGTATATTTTTGTTTAACTCTTTTAATTCACTCATGACATTTTCAGAAATTACTGAGATCTCACTACCGGTATCAATTAAAGTTTTATCATTCTTACCTTCAAGGTTAATCGTCACCTCAGTTAATCCTGTTCTGCGTTCCATCACCTTGTTCCCCTCTTCCTCTAACAGTTCCTTCGCCATGTCCATCTTGATAACGTTATTATGGTATCTGTTGATTATTTGGACCCTCCTGTTTTCCGTAGACAATGGTTCGGCCCGCTTCTCCATTGTCCTACCTAGTTTTCCGTGGAGGGACCCGCCACAGCTGGATGATTTCCCCCTCTCCCTCTGTTATAATGTCCTCCTCCCCTCGGCGCTCCTCTATGATATTCTCCTCCTCTCGACTGCTGATTGGGTGGTGGGTTTGCTCGCTCGTTCCTGGCGCACTCCCTGTTCCGATGACATCTGAAACAATTTGTTCTATTAGCATAATTGTCGGTTTCACATGTTCTACACCTCCAACTCTCGCCCCTATTATCGAAACTTCCTCCCCGCGCTCCTCTATGAAAATTCTGTGTACCCCTGTTATGATGGAAATTATTATTATTATTATGTGTGGTACTACTGGTGTGGTTGAACGTCACCCTATGTCGCGTTCCCCTATATTCTGTAATACATCTAACATGTTTTCTAACTCGCTTATATTTGTAATCTCTCTAGTCATTAACGTAATTTGCACTTCTCTGGGCAGGTGTTTGCTAATATGTCTTACAAATGATCGGAAAGGCAACGGCGGTTCTAGATATTTAGCTTCGTTGTATATGGTCATCACATATATGGTTAGGTGGTTATTAATCCTACCAAAATTCCCGTTACCCATTATTTTACTTCTTAATATTTCTTGGTCTTCTTCTGACCAATATTTGTTTCGAAAAGCTATCTCAAAATCCTCAAAACTATCCCATTCGGTATGGTGTACTTCCGACCATATCTCGGCACTACCTTTAAAACATTTGATAATCTTCAGCAACTTAACCTCCCAGCTACTACTATTAAACCGATTAAACTCCCTAACCCTATTTAAAAATTGCATTGGGTGTACTCTACGATTGTCACAATTGAAAGTTTCTAATTCTATTTCATTATTTGTATCTCGTGTCATAAATATGCGCTCAGTAACATTGTTTACATTTTGATTTTTCACTAAACTTAATTCATCTCGCATACTACTAATATTTTGTTCAAGTGAATATAATTTTTTGTCATTACTATATTCAGACTGTACATTATTTTTTGCTATTACTTCAATAGATTCATTTACTGCTTGTATTTCTGTCTTATAATTACTTTCAATTTCATATATTTTAGAGTCTATCTTATTTTGGTGTTCATCAATATTCTGACTAAATTTTTCAACTGTCATTACTACGCTACTCACCTTACATTCAGTTTCAATATTACATTTAATAATTTTAGATTCTATATCATTGTTATACTCATTCATTGAATTTATTAATATTTCATTGTTTTCATTGATTTGCTTCTCAACTCTGTCTATCTGGCTATCTATTGCATTAAATTTAATATCTATCTTTTGTATTGAATCATCTAACTTAGTTTCTACTTGGCTGATTTTATTAGTAAATTCTACGTTGGTATTTTCACAATGTTTGTTAATTTCTTGTATCTCATGTTTCAACTCATTAATATCCCTACTTTGTCTATCAAATTTGTCATTCAATTCTCTAAAATTACTATCTTGTTTTTCTAAAGCGTTATACATGCTGTCTTGTTTTTCTAAACTATTGTACATCATATCATACAATCTTGCTAACATAGTATCATTATCAGATTTCTTATTTTGATTTCCTGAAATAGGGGTTGAATGAATCTCAACTGTCTGTATTATTTTTGACTCCTCAAGACTACTGTCAGTTGTTTGAATTCCGGAGTCGCTACTTATTTGATTTGCTATCTGACTATCAGATAAACTAATATCATTATTATCTGCCATTTTTCTTAAAATTTTTTAATATATATTTCTTTATAAAATCTTACCATATGTAACGCATACTTATCAAAAAAAAAAAAAAATATATTCTACTCCCCAATATTAAACATAACCTTTTACGTCTTTCACTTAACCTCTCAATTGCGCTTGTATCTTATTTGTAGGTATGGAATTTCATTTTATTAAATTCGTGCCTGTTCCGCGGCGCCAAATGTTAAGCTACGAATTTATCACCATTTAATTAACATAGAAAACCATACAATAATAAAAAAAACTTACACTTACCTTTTTGCGTGTTCTTGGGTCCAGGGTCTCATACGTACTTTGGGATACAAGCGTAATTTTCAAGGTTGTGTGAAGAACTTATAAAATGCATCTTGGAAGAGAAATTATTTTTTGTTTATTAATTAAAAGAGTTGAATTTATACTTTTTCTCCAAAAAATAGTTTTTTACAGGTTTTAAAGGTATTACAAGTGTGTAGGTTGTGCAACTATTACATCTTACTTACTATCCTTATTTCCTACTACTTACATACTCTAAGATAGCCCAGCCTGCCATTCACTCATTCTCTCAATTTATACACCCTCCCCTGAACATTTTTTATTACCCCTAACCCTTAAACATGTTTTGAAATTTTATAGTCGGCAACGTGGTCTTCATGCGCACTCACTATTTAACGTTTGGCCATCACTGGTATGTCCGGAACTAAACGTGGATATTCTTCACTGACTGGTATTAACCGCGGTTACATGAATTTAAACTGTTATTTTACTTTTTTTATCGGTGAAACATGAAATTTTATACTGAGCCTAACTTAGCTCTGTACCGGCCGGTACGCACAGAGTATGACCACCGTCACCGAGAACGTAACAGGTACCGCTTGCTTTCTTTGGAGGGAAGCTGGTTCTTTACTGCCACGATGTTTTCGTCGTCGCTCATTGCTCATATGCTGTTGGGTAACCATCTTATATATGGAATGGAGCTGATATATGTGTGTTACCAGAGCTTAATATTGGACTTGGCTCTGCTGATGTCACCAACAGTAGGCGGAGTTTAATGCGACTTCCGGTATTGAGTTGGTGGCTGCGACAAACGTTTTTCTACATCGCCATGTTTTGCAGCGTGGGTTGTGTTTTCCAAGCGTCCCTCAGGCGCGCCGCCCATCAATGTTGCATACGGGCGTGATCATACACACGCAAAGTTCTGCGAAAAATTGGGGTGGTAAATTCTTCGCCGCATTACTCAACAACAACCTGCGTCTTATTGCTTTGTTTCACTGTTCTGTTATACTGACAAATACGTTGCACAATAATACAGTTATTTCGCAATATTTTATAAGGCTCCCGACCGAAAATGAAATGAATAAAAATATATACATGCCCCAAACGGTTAAAATAAAAACACCCAAAAATTGACCCGCTACAAGTAATCGCCCGAAAAGGCGGGGAAATCAACTATAAATTCAAACATGTTCTCTACGTCATTATTATACACGGCACGGCAATCTATCAGCATATAATATAAAATTATATAAAAGGTGTGCCGTGTATTTTACGCCATTTTGGCCTCCGATGGAGGTAACACTCCCTGTTACCCCCAACACTTACCGCTATCTACCGTGGCACATGCCACCACGGCAATAGCCTACTACTAACTAAATTAACCCTTCTCCCTTTACAGTTTCTACACTCCCTAAGTATAGCACTTCTATTAACACCACTCAACCCCCCAAAATTACCTAATACCTTGTATGAACGCATAACATAATATAATAAACAAATATACATTAACCTTGATCATTAGCATTGTTACATTTACATTAAACAAACAATTCTCTGTTAAATAATTTATACAGAAAATTATAAACATTGTAACTTGAAATTTGTATTAATTTATATTAAAAATTTCCACCACAGAAAATGTGTATTGTGCAGGAGAGAATACTCAAAAATGAACAAAAATCATCTATTGGAGTGTGTGAAGCTGAACCGGGAAATGCAGGAACTCAGAAATTACAGTGGTCTTTATTGGGAAGCTCGGTACCAAATGGGTTAAATGTACCAAGGGGGAGCCATTGGAAAACAAACAAACAACACAAACAAACATTTTTATTAACTCTTCTATATATCATCATTTCATTATTTATCCTTTGCTGCAATTAGATTCCTCAAAATTTTCAAATTTATTATTAATCTATTTATTTTAACAATTATTCCACAAACTAAACCATTTAACATTTATTTATTCATTAATTGTTATTAAATTGAAATCTCATAAAATAATTTAAATTCAATTATATAACATTTTAAATCAATCAAATTTATTTAAACAACTCAAATGATTTTAATTAAATCAATTATGGAAACACAACATTTTCAATTATTATCAAAACAATTACAATTCATTAATTACTGTCTTCAAAATTATTTTCATTATTTATTTAGTCTACTGAAATAATCTTATTATCATTAAAACAATTACCTACACACATTGTTTACATTATATACTTGTTACAATACACACCACTAATTTCACTATCAATTATTTACAAATTATTCGTCATTAATTGTTCAATTTTACTACACTTCATTTCCAAATTCAGCAAGGTCATAACCACAAATTAAAATATTTAACAATGTTCATTTATTAAGTTTATGTTCAGCCTCCATCATCGAATAATAATCTAATATATTTATAATATAAATCGTTCTTGTCCACACTCAATTTATTAATATTAATATAATAATCCTCTAATACTTCAAGTTGTTCCATTATCATCAAATCATAAAACATGTCAATCTCATTAGTGATTTTAGTTTGGTCTCCATCAGTAGTTTTATTCAATCTAAAGTCAGTTATTTTTTCATCATATTCTTCTACTACACTCATTACAACATAAGGTAAGTGTTTATCGTTTACAATGGTATTATCAAAATATTCATTTATCTCTCTTTTAACAGGTAAGCATTTCATATCATCTGTTTCCTTCCATTCTAACCTCTCTTTCAACTCTTTATAATTTCTCTTTAACTTATATAATTCTATCTCTCTATCAATACACAACTCTCTATCTAAATCTCTCTCACCATAACACCATCTCACACTTTCGACACCATCCCACACAGAGGGTATTAACTCATAAAAACTCGGGGAACAACTCAAAGACCTCATGTCTTTCAATATCAAGGAACTCTTACCCTTCAACAACAACATTTGTAAACACCTTGGTTCACAATAAATATGGGGAAAATTTACCCTATGCCCTATACATACTCATCTAATCTCTCTTTTCACTTTCTCTCTGACTCATAAACACACATTAACATTCCATTATTACATTCTAAAACTTCATCAGTACTATTTTTGATTATATTCTCATAATTCTCACCCCTACTCATCTCAGAACTGTAATTAACATCATTATCATTACTATTCAATACTTTATTATCTAACCCTAACTCTTCTACTATTTTGTCATGGTTAATATTCGTAACATTGTCATCTACCTTCTCAACACTCTGTTCTAATCTGTGAAAGTTAGCTTCTATTATTTCACTAGTTTGGTTTAAATGCTTATTGATTTCATTCATATGGTTTTTCAACTCACTGAAATTGAATTATTCCTTAGGCTTTCACGGCCGGTGTCATTTGAATTATGAAAGATATCTGGGCTGTTTGGCCGTGGTCCCTGGTTAAAAACAAAACCAAACATTTCTGCAGCTCCACTGGCTGCCATCATCAGTGGTAAAATTTTCTGCACTTTGGGTGTCTACGTGCAGGCCCACAGTACTGTGGTACGGTCTACGTATACCACAGTACTGTGGGCCTGCACGTAGACACCCAAAGTGCAGAAAATTTTACCACTGATGATGGCAGCCAGTGGAGCTGCCGAAACGTTTGGTTTTGTTTTTAACCAGGGACCACGGCCAAACAGCCCGGATATCTTTCATAATTCACTGAAATTGCTTTCGCACTTTATTTTTTGTTCATGTATTTCGCTTTTCAACTCGTCAAATTTATCATTGAAATTATTATTTTGCACGTCAAAACGACTATTTATGACATCAAATTTACTATTCTGTACCTCAAATTTATTGTGAACATTACTGTTCATTTTCTCTAATTGATTTAGTATAACACTCATCATATCATTTTCTACTTTGTTACATTTTGTTGAGGTTGGAGTCGATAGAGTACCCGAGTCGTCTATAGCTGATTTAGTTAGGCTGAATTCTTTTGATCGATTTACTGGGGTTGAATGAACCTCTGGTTCCCCCATACCAGCCGACTCGCTCATTTCAACTACAATCTCGTTATTATCCATTTCATTAAATTATTTTATATTTACTTATTCATAACACATACATCAATAACACTGTAATATAACCTTATGTGACACTCGTCACCTACGTCTATTTTACATACACAAATTCGTTTATTCCAAACAACCATTTCTGCTCTCCAAGTGGCTTATATTTATATAAATTTATTTATATAAATGGTCCCTAAGTTCGGAAGCCAATTGTGATATAACAATTATGTCACATTATAATTAAACCTTAATTAGTCATTGTTTACTTTTTATGTCGGGCGCCATCTTGTAGTATTAATTACAAGAAAATTTCATGTACTGTACTTACCATATTTTGGGCCAGATTCTTTTCGGCGAACTAAAAAGAACAGAAATGGTTTATTTGCAGTAATTAGTTTGACCCATATTTGCATTGAATGAAATTTTTCTTTATTCTTTAATGAACATGATAATAAACATAAATCTTCTTTTCCTACACTTTTGCAGATTTAGCTACAACTCATGAAAAGAAATTCATCAAGATTAATTTTCTTACCTACCTTTCATTATAGATTTTTAGATTATTTATAGATTATATTTCTTTCTTTTTATATACAAACCAGCACTTCTTTTATATTCTTAGATTCACGCTCTCTCTCTCTCTCTCTCTCTCTCTCTCTCTCTCTCTCTCTCTCTCTCTCTCTCTCTCTCTCTCTCTCTCTCTCTCTCTCTCTCTCTCTCTCTCTCTCTCTCTCTCTCTCTCTCTCATTACGTTTCTGTACCCCCCAGTTTATTTAGTTCATTACAATTTAGTTATAATTTAGGTTGCCAGTTTCTTTTACAAAACATTTCCAAATTTGAAAGCGTTTAGAATTACCCCTTGTTGGTTACTTATCCATGAATTCCACGATCTTGACGAGTCTGTTTTTTACCACGCATTTTTCTTCCACTTCACACATTTTCCCTATTTCACTCGTTTACCAGAACTGTAAATTTATTAAACTGTTCACTTTATGATTACTATCACATTTTTTGGTAATTTGTTACATAAGGGCGTGAAAATTACGCACAGCCGGCGGACGCGACGATTACATGCATCAGTAGATGTTGGTTGTTTCTTGCCGACTGCCTTTGTTCTGTGTGTGCAACGAAGCTGCTGGCGTTGACACTCCTACATTCCACAGCTGGGATGGTCTCTGACGTAAGATGTTGACGTCACATGGTCCGATGTTGTTACATAATTTGTTTACAGTTTGCAAGTCATTGGAGCTGACCTTGACTCATTTTCGCTGGTTGTCTATTGCGTCTTTATAAATTCACGAACAATATTTTCAATCAGTCGTGCCACTTTCGCTACCATCAAAATTTACCTTTCTTGTCCCTTTCTGTTTACGTTTCCCCAATTATTATTATTACATTGTAAAAAATGCGATTTGCTTTTATTCAAAATACAAATTTATTTATTTTATCCCAGGTAGGCCAAAATGTCCCGTTACATTCCGTAACAGAATACTCTTTTAGCTTTGTAGTGTCGCATGATCGGTTACAGAGGAACTGTCTTGGAAAACAACGATATTTTTCTCGAAGTCCTTAATCCTAAGTAGTCACTGCCCTTTTGACTTTTCACTCTCGCTTTGTTCTGTGTCCTTGTATCTCCATTAAGTGTTCGCTTGATCAGCCGTTCTGACAATTATAGCATTGATTGCTCATCTCTAATCCTTTCTTTTTACCAATAACAACACTAATATCTTTTACCATTACTTCTTAAATATTTCTCTACACTATCATTCCTTACCATTAATAACATTTCTTAATTAACCCTGTAATATAATTTATTACAAATACTAGGGGAATACCCGTGCTTCGCTACGGAGTTTCACGTTGTACGTAATGAAAATGTTAGTTTAATTAATAAAGTTCAATTAAAGTAGGTTTCTTAAAAATAAATAGCTGTTGCCCACGACTTCGTTCGCGTGGTCTTCAGTTTAATGCGATAATATATTTATAACAGAATCTATTCTATTGGGTTGCCATAGTAACCAAATCTAATAGTTTGGGGGACCCCAAAGGACCCCCCAGAGGATCGTATCGAAAAAACACCTGTCCTATGTTGGTTCTCCCGTTGCGTAAAATATTTGGGCCAAGTTTGGTTGAAATCGGTCTAATAGTTTAGGAAGAGATGTGCAAGACCCCAAAGGACCCCCCAAAGGATTGTATCGAAAAAACACTTGTCCTATGTTGGTTCTCCCGTTGCGTAAAATATTTGTGCCAAGTTTGGTTGAAATTGGTCCAGTGGTTTAGGAGAAGATGTGGAAGACCCCAAAGAACCCCCAAAAGGACCCCATCGAAAAAACACCTATCCTATGTTGGTTCTCCCTTTGCGTAAAATATTTGTGCCAAGTTTGGTTGAAATCGGTACAGTGGTTTAGGAGAAGATGTGGAAGACCCCAAAGAACCCCCAAAAGGACCCCATCGAAAAAACACCTATCCTATGTTGGTTCTCCCTTTGCGTAAAATATTTGTGCCAAGTTTGGTTGAAATCGGTACAGTGGTTTAGGAGGAGATGTGGAAGACCCCAAAGAACCCCCCAAAGGACCCCATTGAAAAAACACCACTAATTCAGAAACCTTCGCGGGCGTGCGCACAACAACTCACCGAAGTTTCATTACAATCCGATGAATGGTATAGGAACGCATACGGGACAAACAAAGAAACATTCATTTTTATATATAATTTCCTGGAACCCGATCGCAGCGCCACCTACCGGGTCCAATTGTGAATCTAAACCATCCAGGGACCCACTCAAACACACACACAAAATTTCATCAAAATCGGTCCAGCCGTCTAGGAGGAGTTCAGTGACATACACACGCACACACGAAATATATATATAAAGATAAACAAATAAAATATAATATGTGTAGATATTATATTTGTGTAGATAGCAAGAATTATGTATGTTGTCTGGATCTCGGTGTTGAACTCGCCGATGATACAGCTCCACTTTGGATTCACCAATTACAAAGAATAAATTAAATATAAATATGTTTTATAATTAAGTGTGATTGATTGATAAAACAAAAATAAAATTTTGTAGGTTGTAAAATTTTTACTGATATTGAGTTTTGGTTTAATTATTGAATTTAATTAATTAATAATTAGTTGAGTGTGTAAATTTCTTAGATATTTATTCTATCACTGTAAATTAATTTTGTTTAAAAAAAATAGTTAACATTAATTATAGAAATAAAAACAACTCTTGTAACTGAATAATGATGTTCATTTATTAACATTCAAAATTATGCGCCAGTCAAACTGCGCATGACCCAGGCATTGGCTAATATGTGCTCCAGTCGGTAGCGAACAAATCAACAAAATATATTTTTTACAAGGTTAGAAATTATGGTTCTTTTAACGAGTCGAAATGGTCAGAGGGCAAGGAACAAGATACATTCTTACAGGTATTCTTAAACTAAATTATTTTGGCTGAAATAAAACAAGATTATTATTAATTGTCAATTAGAAAAATGAATAGCGAACCAACTCGACGAAATGACGTCACTCCCTTCAAGCTGGCAGTGCACTCGTGCTGGTGAGTAAATCCAGTATGGCCGACGTCTCCTCGATTTTAGCGGCTATACTGCTGGAACTGGCTGAGATTCTCCCGCAGAAATAAAATGATATTCCCTCCTCTGCGAAGTAGTGTTGGTCCAGGAATATAGTGTAGAGTGTCCTCTCGTCTCCTGCGATATCGTTTTCGTGATGGGTTTCTTGTGAAGTGTCCGGTGTTCAAATATGTGTAATTGTGTTCTGCGAATATGGTCCAAAATTGTCTCAAAATGGCTGTTGATTTCTTGTGTTTGAGTTTGATGGTGTTATTACTGTTGTTTGGAATTTGTGAAGTGTTAGAAATTGATAGTTAAGGTTATTTTCACTTTTAGATCATCTCTGTTACACGCCGCATAACCACACTTGGTTTTACACAAATTATTCTGTTTTGAGTATTCTGCTAACACATTTCCAACTAGTCGTCTTCACGATTAACAATAGACTAATAGACTCAACGTCGTCGTTTTAGGGTAATTTGTGCTATGACTTTTTCCTCTTTATATTGTTTAACTATAAAAATATCTGTCTAAGACTTGGTTCACCATCTAAATATACATAATAAGTTTTCTTATTTTTTACTGTAATTCAAATATTTCTTAATTTTACATAAATCTAACTACTCAGTAATATTGATTAATTAATTTTACATCTTTTGATATATAGCTGGGTTTGTTTCAAGCTCATTTAAGCCCAAAAATTACAATTTTTTATAATGATTGTATGCCTCATATTTTGTACAAATTTATTGTTTAAACGGTTTTTAATTGTTATTTCTGATAATATTTCCATGGAATATTCTTAATAACTCCGTGATTATCTTTGTTGTTAATAATTTTGTTGTTAAAACACTTCAATATTGATTAATTCACTGTTTAGTCTGATTTGATTACCATTATAGGCCTAGTATTATCTGTTTCCAAAAGAAGTTAATTTTCTTTCCTTTGTCATTCTATTCGCTATTAATTGTATCTGTATTAATTATATTTTCAATTTCTGTATTGTCTGTATTTAATTCTATTCCTATTGTATAGCTTGATTCTCTGATAGATAGTTTTGGTTTAATTATACTAGTCTGTGTTTTCTAAAATGGTGTCTTAGCTAGTCTGCTTGTACATTATATATGGTTTACTGTTTTGAATAAAACTATTACATTTCTATATCCTACTTGCCTCTCTGTCATACACACTGGAAAATTAAATAACATGGTTTTAAAATACAATGAAATATCTTATATCTACTAAACTTTTTTTTTATAATATCATTTAACCATAACATAAACATCTTATGCCTATTATCTTCTATATATTTAGCATTATAATGGAAACATATTATTATCAGCACTATTATCAGTCGTTGGCTGTCCTTTGTTTTTATGTTTCTTTTTATCACAAACCTTATCCTATTAAGACATCTTATTCCTAATAACAACTTCAGTTATTAACTGTCTCTTTTAATTACTATAACTAATTTGATAACACATTAACATAAAAACATTTTATAACTAATGACACTATCAGTTATTAACTGTCTCTTGTGTTCCCTATACCTAATTTGCTAATACAATAAAATAAAAACATCTTATACCTATTATATTGTTATTATGCCTAATCACTAAAACACTTTTATTTATCAACATTGCACTCAGTCATTAGACTGTCTCTTTAGTTTTTATTTAGTATTTCCTACACTAATGGTAGTCTTTTTTTTTTAATAGATTTTTCATACTACACTTTATTATAATGTGTCATTTATTTTGGCTACACTAATGGTAGTCCTTCTAATAATTTTTTCCACATATTATGCTTACAACTAGTATACAATTCGGTTTTCTTTGGGATTGTATCTTGTAACTTGTTATTGGGTCTACATATATTAGTTTTAATTTTGTTTAAAGGTATGTATTCCATGATTACCATTTTTTGGAATAACTCTTTTTGGTTCTAGTCTCTGTGTGGGAATCTTGACATATTTTGTCCCTTTTTCATTATTATATTAGTAATTTCTGGTCTTGTGGTTTCTCTGCATCTTGACCTTATACATTTCCCTTATTAATATGGTTTCATCCTTTTATTTTCTTTTTTCTGGTCCTTCCCTTTTTATTGCTTCCCCAATCTACTGGGTATACTGCTGGTTTATTGGGTTTTTACATAGTAAGTTATTTTGATCAATGGTTTTCTTTGTTATTTTTCGATTTTTATTAATATTTTATTGACTTAATATACAGTTTCTAGTGTAATCCTTAAAACAATTCATTCTTCTCACTCACTATGGAACTTTTCTTCCTTATTTATGTTGCATTAAGTTAAATGTTTACCGTGATATTTTGTTATGTTACAACCCTTTAAAATATTATTCCTTATTTCTTTTCACTAATATTTCTTTTTATTTTTGATTTGCAATCATAACCTTAATAAATAACATTTCTTAATTATACTCTCTTATCTTATTATTAATAATTAATAGTAATATTATTTTTCTCATTTAAAAATAATTATTTATTTTCATTTCCTTGAGTTCTGAGCTGCAGTGTCGTTAGATCTTACACCCCTCTTATAACCATTGTTTGTTGTACACAGGAAATTCATTGTGCTCACCCTCACGACAAATTTCCATTGTATTACTGCGCCGTTAACATTCCATTGTTCCGCTGTGACTGCATAATTAACCTGTTTATAGTGCAACGTTTTCGTTTTGCCTGACGGCCACACAAAATCTCCTCTCTTTCTCTCGTAACGGTCGCATTCCATAATTCTCTCATTCTCACTGCTGCGCCCCTCTTGTCGAACGCATTTCTTACTAGTTTATATGCGTTTTACATACATATTGGAATATTCTTTTGGCGTCGTTTACAATAGTATTCATCGTAATTACTATAATTATAGTTATACTTATCGTTCACTTTATATTTCTCGTGTGTATACCTACCGTTATATTTACCACAATTTTGTGTAGTGTTTCGTATAGATAATTTACTACGTTTCTCGTTAGGTCTACAGTGATATTTTCTCCGTGAGTGTGGTGCCTTAAGTGTTTCACGTGTGTCATCTTATGTGACTTACTAGTGTGTGTGTGTCTCACAGTTGGGATATCGCTATTAATAAGGTACGTTTTATTAACCTTTATTTGCTTCTCTTCCTTAATGTTAATTACTTTTTTATATTTATCGTTAGTAATCACAAACGTATTTTCAACTAGTATGAATTCTTCACATATTAGCTCCGTTTGTTTATTAATTATTCCACAGACATTTTCTGTGATCGTGTCAATGCGTAAATTTGTATCAACAATTTTTTCGGTTAACTGTGCATTACCGTCAATTATATTTTGTTTTATTTCAAGATTACCAATTTTTAACTGTTCTAGTTTTCCGAATTTTTATAGTTCCTGTTTAAAAATTTCGGACTGTTGCTCTAACTTATTTTCTAAACTTTCTGTTTGTTTTGTATTTATTTCATCTATTTTTCTTATTTGTTTGACATTCTCCTCTTTCAACTCTTCTTTAAATTTTTTGGCTTGTTTTATGACTAATTCGTCCATCATGGCCAGTATCGAATTTTTAAATGCTTCTGAATTCAACCCTCCTGGTTCTGCCATGTTGAATAATTATTAAAATATTTATTTCGTAGTTATTCTTTAACAATTATTATTGATAACCGTTCCCTACTTATTTATTTATTTATTTTTTTTAATAGTTATTATTAATACTCATTACAGTTACACCTGTTACATAGACAAACAATATTATTTGTGGGCGCCAGCTATGTTATTACACAACAATTAACATAACATTCAGTTAATGTTTAATATAAATAATTATTATTACATATAATATTTTTTTTATTTAACACAACCTTATTTTTAGAGCAACCATTTAGTTAAAAAAAAAATTTAAGAGTTAAATGGTGGGGATCGGGCCATACGTTCATGGGCGACAATTTATGTAACAGATTTTGTACATAAATGTAGACATGTCGTGCCCCACGTCCAGGGCGACATTTTTATGCAACAATACAACATTTCAAATTTAGTATAATTTAAATTTTTGATGCCCCACGTTGGAAGCGACAATTTATGCAACAATACAACTGTACATAAGTTGTATAATTTATGTTGTATGTGTATAAATTTACATGTAATTTAATTTGAATAGCCCCACGATCTTGGAGCGACAATTTATATAACAATACTTACTTGCATAAATACAATTTAATTTGGGTTTCAGGTGTATCTGTAATAAGAACTCGATGTAACTTGTAACGGTATTTCAAATTTATTTGGTACTAATAAAATTATGCGCATGGCACTTGATTCGACTTAAACATTCGTTATTACTTTGTTACTATGCAGTAAGGCTTACGCTATATACATCCTTACTGACTAAATATTCTATTCTACTAATTATTTTATTAAAAAATATCATTTCCTGACTACTCAGTCAATTAGTGTACTTCGAAATATCAATGTTTAAATATCTTTTTTAGATATTGTAATGGAAACTCAAAAATATTAATAGTTACTGAATTTATCTTTCTTTTATCAGTACTGATTTATCCAACGCTAATTTTTATTTAAATGCGTTGCATTCTTTTCATTTCAACACTAATTTGAGCTCTTGTTTACGTTAATCTTACTTCAATAACATCTATGATTTTAACTCTCTATATCTACAATAAACATTGGTTCGTACTTTTAAATAGAACAAGAATGTCTTTAATTGTCTTTGAGTTAACTGTTCGATTAAGAGATAAATAAGTTGTTTATCACCTTATTGTCGTCAAACATACTCAATCAATTGATCCATCTGTAATCGTCCTCGTCTCGAACTCCAGCATCACTTCCTTTTGTCCAGCGTCGCTCCTCTTGTCCAGCGTCGTTTCCAGACTTCAGTAGTGTTCTTCTTGTCCAGCGCAGTCACCTCTAGAGTCCAGCGTCATCTCTCTCTTGTCCAGCGTCGTCTCGCTCTCTGGAACTAAGTCGCCAGCTCTCTCTCTCTCTCTCTCTCTCTCTCTCTCTCTCTCTCTCTCTCTCTCTCTCTCTCTCTCTCTCTCTCTCTCTCTCTCTCTCTCTCTTGTGCTGTTTCGGACATCGGTTGATCTTCTTATATAGATTTTCTTCTCGTGTAATTCTGTTACTAATTAAAATTGCTTGTTTTTAGAATCCAGTTACATAACTGTATGTAACTGGAAGGATGAAACTATTTACAAAAATTTAAATACTCTGTGCGGACGGGCAAAAGCTCCCGCTGCACTGTGGGTGATCGAAAAAAGAGAACAACTGTAGCATGTGTGTCCTATTTATACCCACGTCTTGGTCCATACCTGCAGTTGTACGAAATCGACATGTCTGAAATTGTCTCTGGGTTCGGTCTCCCCCACTCCTTGTCAATTTCGCTATTTCTTATATTTCTGCGAATTGCAGAGTCCTGTAAGTATACTCTTATACTCATCTTATAACTATTTTCACTACACATGTTCACTGTATTTTTGGACATTGCAACTTAACCCTTTCGCTGTGTACACAGTTATTTCACCACTACACTCGTACAGTGTGTCCATTTCACGTGGTTTTTGTACACAGTATTTAGTTAATTTTATTACATTTTATTGTGTTTTTGGATTTTACTCCTTATTTGAGTCGTCTAGATGCAAACCCTGATAAAAGTGTTTCAACAGATTTCGGTCAAAATGAAAAAAACTTTTTTTACAGTTTCAAAGCAAGATATCCTTTAGCTTTTTTTTTTTTTTTTTTTTTTTTTAGGCTTTAAAATAATATTATATATTATGCTTTAAAAATTGAAATGACAGGTTTTGCATCCTTACTGTGTAACTTCTCAATTATGCACATTAACAATAATTAATTCTTACTCTTACCTTCGGGTTTTTCTCCAGAGTCGTACAGACGAAACCGCTACAGAAAGGATTATTTGGAAAGAACGGTATACATATACATAAACAATTTATGTTAAAACAAATGCTTCTAGTTTATTGAACAAGTTAATTATTATTGGTTTACTTTGATGATAATTTAAAAATACCTGGAATCAATAACAAATAATATAGTATTATAAAA
Source organism: Magicicada septendecula (assembly GCA_034769895.1). Lineage (NCBI taxonomy): Eukaryota > Metazoa > Arthropoda > Insecta > Hemiptera > Cicadidae > Magicicada > Magicicada septendecula. Next base: position 654,296,199 of record CM068368.1, on the reverse strand, counting down.
TCACACTGATTTTATAATAACCTCTTACAAATTACGCCATATGAACCAATACGTTTTCTTTATTAGAGCTCATTAAACTATTAGTAGATAGAAATTGAATATTTTATTTGAAATTTTCTTTTCAATTAATGGTTTATTGGTACTTATCCAAATCCTGAGTTCTAGTTGTTTACACCATCGCGCGTGGAAACTAACGTTTACTCAATCACCTTGCACTTCGCACTTCACATTTGTACCGTTATTGTACAGGATAGACCGATACTGTTTTCTTTTGTTTTAATTAGAGTTAAGTTAAGTGTTTCACTGGTTCCACATTGTAAATATGAAAAAGTCGGCCGACGTAACTTTACTTGCCCTTAGATGTTGTAGTGGGCTGGCCGCACGTTACACTGTTTATACTGTTTTTATACCGGTTTTGTTACTGTAATACTCTTTAGTATATTAATATTTAAATGGATAGGCCGCCTAATAATTACGGCCTATCCTACACCCGAGGCCACCGGTTTATTTAACCAGCTGCACTGTATGCTGCTGCTTACTGGCTGCTGTTCACCTGCATACTGTAATTCACAAAAAGCCTGCTGCTGGGGCAGTTACGCAATGCGTCTAGACAATTGTTTAGACTAACAGTGTTGTACTGCTGGTTACTGGGGCACCTCACAGGTGAAGTCTGGCAATTGAAAGATTAAAGCTGGATTGATACAAAATAAAATTAAAACTATGGGATCACACACTTCTGTACCGTTACAATACCCCCCCCCCCAATAAGAGGTTGAAGGCCGAAGCGTTGAAACTCTTATTGCCTAAAACCTAAGAATATCAGTGAGATATGGCGCCACAACCCCCCTGAACACTCTACTAAAATAATGGGTACTTACCCCCCTAGTCCGGTGACTGCGGCAGCACCCATCCGCTCTTACTGGACTTCTCTATTCGAGATCCCAACACCATAAGCTCGGACAGATACCCGCCACAGTATCGCCTGACTCTGGAACATTCAATTAAAAAATCAACAAACGGCCTTCCATCACTCCATTTCCCACAACTGATTTGTTTCCTCTTAGCCGTACTGGTTCATTGACAACGTACTGGCTCATTTTATATTATAAAATATATCTTAACCCTAGAAAATAGTGTTAACAAAACAATATAGGTTTATAGTAGTACATATAAGTTCCAGTCAAATTAAATAGCGTTCCCCATACAATATTGCCCAGCCAAAATGACACATTAATTATACAGAATTGCATTAACTCACAGTAATTTCCCAAACATTTTTGATTGCATTTACACAAAATTTCCTTCAGTTTTCAATTTTAAATGAATATGTTAATCATTGTTTTCGTCAACTAGCATTTGATTTATACTTTGTTTGAATTCAAATTGAAATAAAGTTAAGTTCATTATTAAAAATCATCTTTTCAATTAATTTAATTACCAAATTATTTTAATTATATTTAATTAACAATTTCAAAATTAATTATATTTTCCAGAGTGATTTTACATTGACAACATTCTCTTGCATCAATATTGACTGTATTACAATCAAAACACTACGTTATTTTCTTCCATTATTTAAAAAAAAAACTTTATTTCTTCACATCTGGCATTTCTTTTTATTTCATAATAGGATTTTACTACTGGCAATGATTCAGCAGAACACAACATTTTTTGTTATTGTCAATTCAGCATGGCTATAAACATTGGTCACACAACACACAGCATACCTGTTTACATAAACAGTTGTGTGCCAGACTTGTTTTCATAAACACTCATTCAGTCTAAACATTCTGCTTACCACATACTAACACCTGTACTTCACTTTTCAATTTCTATAAATCCTTTAGTTAACATATTTATCTCTTATTTATTCCAATTCGGATCAGATATTTTAATTCATCACATTTACATTAATAACATTTTACTAAAAACAATTTGGTTTTAGTTACTCATGGTTTTGGTTCACATAGTTCAAACACTTTTAATACAAACACAATTCAAAATGTAATTCATTAATACCTCCTGTTAATTATTATTATTAATTAACAACATAAAATAATATTATTATTAAAATCAATCAATACACACATGGTTACATGAAACATTTTGCAGTACACACACAATTAATTTCACTATGAATTTATTTACAATCTTTTATCATTATTATTTCAATTTACCACATCTCATTTCCTAGATTAGCAAGGTCAGAACCATATATTAAAATGTCCATTCACGAAATTTATATTCAACCTCCATTATCGAAAATTAGTCTTGTCTTTATATAGCAGTGTTCAATTTTACTGATACACAACATACGGCTGTTTTCTGTTTTATAACCATAAGAACTTATTTTTTCCATTGTACCAAAATAATAATCTTTAGGGTTACCCCCCAAAATTATCTTATCATATATCAAGTTGACAGTATTATTTATAAACTCTCCGTCAGTGTATTTATTCAACATCAAGTAATTTATTTTCTCATCATATTCATCAAAATAATTATCAAACTCTATTTTATAAGGTAAATCAATTTGCTCCTCTCTCTCCATGCATAAATTCTGTACTAGTACTTCATAATCTCTATTCAACTTAAATATTTCTATTTCTCTCTCTCTAATTCTCTCATCACAATATTTCTCCCAACATTTCACATTCTCATTCCATACAGAGGGCAACACAACATTATTACCACATCTGGCTTTACCAGATACACAAAAATAATTTCTTTGACATTTTAAAGATCTTTTGTCTTCTACAAAAACTAGCGAGGAACCTTTGTCCTCCAACAATACTGGTGAAGCATTTTCTTCACCCACAACCACATCACGGGAAAATTCTACCCTCTGTACACTCTCTTCATTTAAACTACCGCTATACTCCTCATTATGATCACTAAATACTCTCACCTCAACTACATTTCTATTCTCAATATCACTACTACTATCTCCTGTATCACTTTTTGATACCACATTTGATTCACATTTATTGTCTGCTTTATTGTCTATCACACACACACTCTCTCTCAACTCATCTGTTTCTCTTTTTATTTCTCTACATATTTCATTAATTCGCTCATCAATACTACACAATGAATTATTTAATTCATCAAGCTTTACATTTATGCTATTTTCAAATTTTATATTCTGTTCTTTGTATTGTTCAAATTTAACATCGTTTGTGTCAAAGCGTTTATTTAAAGCATCCAATTTCTTATTTTGTTCATTGAACTTGGTATCATTCATGTCAAAACGACTATTTATGGCATTAAAATTTACCTCTAGCATTGCTTGTAATCTTTCAAACATTTTATAACTATCATCTTTTTTAGCCTGAATGGCGTCGATTGACTCGCAACATCATTCAATATCACTGACTCAGTCAAGCTTATCTCAGTTATTATTGTTTTTACTTGATTGTCTGTAATTGTACTAGTCAAGTCAACGTTGTTGACTGTATCACTGTTACTCTCCATTTTGAGTAAATATATACTTATAAATGTATGCTTAGCAAACTACACAATAATCGCCATCACTTCCAAATAACCTGTTCTGCAGCTTGGTTAGGTCTGGCGGATGTAAGTTGTAAAGCCTACACTCGAGTCCCTGTTCGGGCGCCATTTGTAACTTCTCAATTATGCACATTAACAATAATTAATTCTTACTCTTACCTTCGGGTTTTTCTCCAGAGTCGTACAGACGAAACCGCTGCAGAAAGGATTATTTGGAAAGAACGGTATACATATACATATACAATTTATGTTAAAACAAATGCTTCTAGTTTATTGAACAAGTTAATTATTATTGGTTTACTTTGATGATAATTTAAAAATACCTGGAATCAATAACAAATAATATAGTATTATAAAATCACACTGATTTTATAATAACCTCTTACAAATTACGCCATATGAACCAATACGTTTTCTTTATTAGAGCTCATTAAACTATTAGTAGATAGAAATTGAATATTTTATTTGAAAATTTTCTTTTCAATTAATGGTTTATTGGTACTTATCCAAATCCTGAGTTCTAGTTGTTTACACCATCGCGCGTGGAAACTAACGTTTACTCAATCACCTTGCACTTCGCACTTCACATTTGTACCGTTATTGTACAGGATAGACCGATACTGTTTTCTTTTGTTTTAATTAGAGTTAAGTTAAGTGTTTCACTGGTTCCACATTGTAAATATGAAAAAGTCGGCCGACGTAACTTTACTTGCCCTTAGATGTTGTAGTGGGCTGGCCGCACGTTACACTGTTTATACTGTTTTTATACCGGTTTTGTTACTGTAATACTCTTTAGTATATTAATATTTAAATGGATAGGCCGCCTAATAATTACGGCCTATCCTACACCCGAGGCCACCGGTTTATTTAACCAGCTGCACTGTATGCTGCTGCTTACTGGCTGCTGTTCACCTGCATACTGTAATTCACAAAAAGCCTGCTGCTGGGGCAGTTATGCAATGCGTCTAGACAATTGTTTAGACTAACAGTGTTGTACTGCTGGTTACTGGGGCACTTCACAGGTGAAGTCTGGCAATTGAAAGATTAAAACTGGAGTGATACAAAATAAAATTAAAACTATGGGATCACACACTTCTGTACCGTTACAACTGCAAATATGACAGATCTTGCAAATCTATCGACGGTCATATTGAAAATATTGTCGTTTGCAAAACCTGGCATGTTTTAAGTCAGGCTGCAAAACATGCCATTTTTTCGGCTAATAATAATAATAATAACACACAACTATGAAGCAAAATACCTTTTTATTGTACATATAAAATTAAAATAATAGGTACCAAATAAAATTATTTAAAAAAAAAAACACGAAAGATTTATTTTAAAAAGTTTCTAAGAATACCTAATAACTTAGGTTAGGTAAAAAAAATGTTTAAACTGATTATAAAGATCATTCAAAAATATTAAATTTTTTAAATCTGAAGTTTACTGAGGTTCTACTTCCACATCATCAAAAAGTTCAAAATCGGATGCATCGTTGTCATCGGATCCTGGTGTTACCGCTTCCTGCTCTTCGAAAACTTTCTTATAAAATTCAAGATTTTTATTATTTGCCCACTCTACGCCAAAATGTAACTTGAGAAGTTTTTTCACGTCCTTGATTTTAGCTTCTTTTACTACAGTTCCTTGCGGTAAAGCAGGTGGAAGATAGTTTTTTTTTAAGTTTTTGTTTCTTTTGACGATGCTTTTACGTGATCCACATTGGAAATTATAAAAAGGTTCACCTTGTACAAGGCAATGTTTTTTGTTATTACTTCTTGTCAGGATAATCTTTTTGCACTTTTGAAATTTGAAGTGCCACTGCCCAGGGTTTTTTTGTAATTTCTTCTGCGTACTCCTTCCAGTTACGAACAGGAGTTTCGCGAAGATGGATTACTGTAGTAAATTTCTTTATTACATCCATATATTTATCAGGGTTTTCGATGACACTTTTTTTATTGAACTGTCTCTCCAAATTTCCAAACACGCGATCGGGCGGTATAAAAGAGTGACCAACTATGGGAAACCATACCTCAATTTGATCGACGTTTGGAGGGAATTCGTGCAGAAAACCAGTGGCAAAGCATGGTTATTACTGCCGTATTTTTATTTTGCCCCCCACACCCATCTGAGAACAATCTAACTTTTTTAATTTCACCCATTTCTGAATTCTGTAGTCTGTGGTAAAGTGCTGACGCTATCTCATTGGATCCTTTCATGAATTCATTTTCAGTCCAACAGTAAGAAAATGTGTTAGTGGTATTCTGTGGGCTATGAGAAGAACCTTGGCAAATTGAAAAATTGTATAGCTACAGTTGTCTTGAATAGTAAGCAGCCTGATCGGGCACTTTCGGCAGTACCAGGTTTTTTTAGCAGTCAGCTTAAAGTAAGCTCCGACTCATTATCTTGCCTTAATTTTTCAAAAAATACATTACTTCGAGCCTTATGGGCATTCATTTGAATGATCAGTTCTTTTTTCTCTTGACCGGTTGCAACATTAATCCGACTTTCTAAGGATGTACAGGTAGAACATTTATCTACGGCAGGGCTCCCGAAGCCAATGTTAAAATTCTCACAAAATACAGTTCAGTAATAGTCGTATGCAACAACGAGATCGGGATAGGCAACAGTAAACAAGGACCACATTTTTTTTATATTCAGATCGCTATTTTTTTTATATTCTAGATACTGCCTCATACATTTTCTTACCCTAGAGTAGTGGCTCTGAAGAGGGACGAAAGTCTTGATGTGTGTCATTATTGCTTCTTTCTTTTCTTTATACTTATTGGTTCGCTGATCACCTCCTCGTTTCTCCAGAGGGGCTAAATCAGTTTTAAAAAATTGCTCACAAAGTCTGTGAACTCTATCCCTTCCAACCTGCAAAATTCAAAAGAAATGCTTCTCGACATACGCGAACATTCTCGGTTTTGCTATCCCGATGCATAGAAATATTGAACTTTGTGATTAGTTGCTTCTTGGAGTCAGAAGGTTTGGGTGAGCTTATTGTGATGTGTTGGAGGATAAAATTATTTTGGGATTCCCGATTTGGTCGCTCATAAAATTTCTGATGGGCTCTCCGAACATCCTGCATTGACAAATTCTTGCATTTGAATGTGTTTGCATTGTGGCATATTGGGAAATTTTTTTGGTTGATATCTGGAACAGAAAAAAAATAAATCGTAGCTAATAATCTTATTACATCGTCATCATGTATTCAAAAAATATTCTTTAATAAAAACTCAATACCATCATGTAAATAGATAAGCAGGTAGTTGAAAACATAAGTACATAATGTATCGTATTCAGATAGTTTTCAATACACTTTGGTAAACAACAAGCTAATCAGTCTATAACACAGAACTTACCTTGATTTCTTTGCAATATTTCTCTTCCATTGTTCAGGTAGACATATTCTCTTTCTGGACATAGTAGAGGTAGTTTTCTGAATCTTAACTACATTATCTTCCTCACATTGTTGTGGCTCAACAGGAAATTCTTCTTCTTGTGGTTCGAACGGCACTTCCTCGATTTCATTAACACCATACTCTCCTGGTAGTATAACAATCTCAATATTGTCACCAATTTCCATTTTTCTGCTTTTCACACACACACTAAGTATTAACTTTATGGGACTCTACACATTTAAAACAATAAAATTTTAAAACAATCAAACAGGATGCACGACTTGTCGATCAAACAAAACAGCTCAAAACAACACGAGGAAAGTGCAACCAGCCAAACATAAAACAGCTGTTTGTTCTGTCATATTTTGTCATGGTTGCCAACGTCATCAAACATAAAGAAACTGAAATAAACTGCTAAAAACCAAAGAAAACAGTGTTGTCGAATGAAATCTGGGATGGAGAAGATAAAAATAATGACTAATGACTGGTTTTGCATCCGAACTCGTGGTGTGAGATTTGAATACTGTGTAATTTTTGACAGGTTTTGCAGCCGAACCAAATATGTCAGCTTTTGCAACCGAGCTCACCAGAAATATAGCTGGTTTTGCACCCGACTGAGTTTTTCAAATCTAATTTTAAAAGCTTTTGGACGGGTTTTGCATCCCAATTTATTAATATTCTTGTAGCTGGAGTTGAGAAGAATCCAGGAATACCAAAACCTCAAAACCAAAAATTTTTGAGGATGGCAGGGTTTGCATCTGGACGACTCATTTATAGTTTATGAATAATTACGGAAAAACAGTAATTATACAATTATTCATCTTGGGGTGGTAAACTCGCCTGCATAGACCAGCGTCACACACACTTGCAAAATACTGGTGTACACACTTTCAGTTACATTTGTGTGTGTGTGTGTGTGCATCGATTCAGGTCAAAACACCTGTTCATATTTTTGTCTGAGCCAAGCCTGCAATCCCTGACATGCTTATTTCTAATACATTATTAATTATTTACAGTTTATTAGGTATATTTAAATTTTTATATTCAATGCTCAGTACATCACTTATTTGTACTGTCGCAATATATATATCTCAGTCTTGTATCTTACTGACTCATACAGCACCTTCTCTCTCACGTTAACCACTCGGGCGCTCTGTCTCTCTCTCACTCTATTCTAAACAGATATATACCACAAATCTAACACGTAGACGTGTACATACACACATGCTAGCACTACACACGCACACACACACACACACACACACACACACACACACACACACACACACACACACACACACACACACACACACACACACACACACACACATACACACACACACACACACACACACACACACACACACACACACACACAACCTCACAAGCCAACTACACATTCGAGAATCCATACATAAATATAACACTATTTTATTCTCTTCTTTTTATCATCTAAGTGTAAATTTTGCACAACGGAGATGCCCACTGTACTGAGTTTAAAATTGATCGAATATGTGGCTATAAGAAATGTTATATGTTTCTTAGCTAATACTAAATAATATGATCAGTGAGACACTTACAATTGTTGCTGACGCCAAACACACAACTGTAAATTTTCCCTGACCAACACCTTATTATAAAGGAGAACAGACGACCCTTGTACATTTGTAGGAAATTAAGTAACATGTGTTCGGAAGACAGTTGAGAAAGATTTGCACTAAGGGGGAGTGTGACACTAATTAATATCTGACGACAAACTGGCCATTAAATTGACCAACACATCCTGTAGGGAGACTACTGATTATTTCTTCAAATTCATGTTTTGACGGTGTGTATAAGTTGAGCATAACTGGACGAGAGGTTTTGAGTATCAGTGCGAAAATTAATGGAGTGAGGGTCACTTTTAATTTGAATCATTTCCAGTACGCATCTTTTGAAATAATTATTTTCGTAATATTTAATTTGGGTGTTGTTGAAGTCAAATTCATGGCCGGTGTTTAAATGGTGAGATACTAAAGTGTTGGGGTTATCATTATGGGGTTTTTTTATGGCAATTATACCTATGTTGATAAATTCTCTTATGTAAATATTGGGATGTAATACCAGTGTATGTGGCTGGACAGTCATTGCATTGGATAGTGTATACAACATTAGATCATTTGCCTTTGGATGTCGGGTCTTTGAGGCTTGAGAAGAGAGATCGAACAGTATGTTGGTTTTTGAATGCTAAAGTTTGTGAATTTTTGATATTAAATTTTTGGGTGAACGTGTTGGTGATGTGAGTGTGTGTGTGCGTGCGTATGTATATCATTTTATATGTGAAGACTTATGATAGTTTGTTTACATCTTCAAATTATCTTTAAGAAAACGAGCAAATTATAGTATGAGAGAACTTAATTTATACAGTATTACAATTTAAATTACTAAAAGTAATGTTATTTTAATTAATTAAACAAACAGTAATCAACAATTGGATATTAGATTGGTACATAAATTGTTTATACCTACAACAGTCAACATATAGCAAAGTAACATATTACCTATAACTTAACGTCAACGCAAAATAGCTAAAATTTGTATTATTGACCGATCCTCACTAACCATCCACTGAAACATTCATTGATTGATGGTCACTAAAAATTTAAGGACTTATGATTTAGGTTGTCTTCTAGGGTAGTGAGTTTAAAATATTTATGAGTTTTAAATATTTTTGTGTTGATTTTCTTTAATTTTTGTTAAATAATGCTTTATTTTCTTTTACACACAATTTTACAGTACTTTATTTTCAAAAAATTGTTCCATTTAAGATGGACTTGGAAAGTCAAACATTTCACTTTCCAAGATGCTTTTAAACATTGACAAACATGGTGGAGCAATGAAATCATATATTATTAAGCATATTTAAATATATTAACTACAGTCTGTAATAAATACAGGAGGTTAGTCAATATTGATTAAAAACGATAATTAAAATAAAAAAATTTACCTGATACGGAAAAATGAATTGACCAAGTTTGATGTGAAAATAATGTAGTGGAAAATATTATATTCTTATTGTCAGAAATTTGCATGAAGCTTGATCAAAAAGTTGTTGACAGTAAAATGTTTCAACAATTACAAAAAATCATTATACTTTCATAGCGTTTGTTCATTATTAGAATTTGGCAATGATTTTTTTCCTAAAACTGTTGAACAATAAGTGAGATGTTTGCTGGTGCATTATCATAGTGTAATTTTATCCTCCCACAAATTTGGCCATTTTTCAACAGACATCATCACCCAATAGATATATAATGCCCAAATACTATGCTTTGTTGATTATCTCTAGACATCTAGAGATAAAAATTCATGGAACACCGCGCTACACTCTTTACCTTCCTATGACAATCTTCAACTCATACACAACTGTCTTTGAAGATGTTTTGCCATTTGTAAGCCACCTAACTCACCAAAAGTCTCCGTAATACTTTCATCATGTAAGAGCAGTTCTTCACTCTTCCACTGAAGAATGTAAAAAAAAATTACCAAGTACATTAAATGCAATGTACCCAGTTACCTGTCATATCTAAGCTATGCATCCAGTATGGCAACAGACTTGGAAAATTTTTTACATATAGTTGTACTGTCACAAAATCAGTATGTGAAATTATAGGAAAAATGTGGGAAATTAAAAAATTGCATGAACGTTATGATCTGACCTAATATGTGTGATAAAATAATTTGTTCGGTAGTATGTGTGTGGTAAAATTTACTTGATAATTTATTTGATAACAGGTAGTTGAGGACGTGCAGTGCAGTGATACAGGTCCAGCTTTTCCAGATACAGTGATAAAACCTGTAATTACTAGTCAGCCTCCAAGCTGGTTAAATTCCTCTGTGCCTTCTCAGTCAGTGCAGACTAATAAACAAAAGTTGTGGTCAAATATGCCATCATCGGGAATACTTAGTTGGACATCACCAGAAATTACACCTTTGTCACAGCCTCAACAATCTCAAATTCATGCAGTATTTCAAAAGTAAGAGAATTTGAAAATATATGTGGATGTACAGATAATTTTATTTCATAATTTTTCAGTATTGATACTACACTATAGTACGGGACTTACCGTAATAAGTTTCGAGGTTACACAATAATAAAAGCTCTTCCCCGCCCCTCGCCCTCCATCGTTGTCGCATGTTACACTTGGTTATGCATAGGCAAAGGAGGAGAGGGGAGGTCTGTTGCAAACACTGGCAATACCACAGAGGCCTCAAAGCTTATTAACATGATAATGTTTTTAGGCTGGGGGTCATTCCACACAAATGTAACGTCATCGAAAAATGTAACGCTTCCACATTTTCGATTCCCCACAGTCTAGAAATCTTTGGTCTCTGTCGTTTTAACATGATAATGTTTGTTATATAGTAAATATATTTGTTATATAGTAAATATTTGTATTATATAGTAAATATTAAAAACATTATCATGCTTCGATGTTTCGGTTTCGTGGAAATTCTTTTTCTTTTTATGATACGTCTCACATAATATTTCTTTATTATCAATAGTATAAGTTTAATTGATCTCCTTTTCTCATAAAAAAGTTTTGTAAAAGTTAAATATTGTTAATTAGGTTAATAAACATTTATGAATATAATAAAAAAAAAACTTTTCAAATTAAAAAAAAGGATGCTTAATTTTTACTAAACATGAAAGTTATGTGAAGAATTTCATATTCTATCTATATTGTTGTCACCCATTGTTTAGTGATTGATGAAATTACAGCAATCAAATGTATATATTTCTTGTTTAGGCCTGAGAATGAAAACTCTTCAGCTACTCACGTGTCTCCTGCTACTATGTGGGCAACTACTAGTGCCTTTACCCAACAGAGCTTTGTACCACAACAACCAGTTACAAGTAATAATGTGAACACAATTGATTGTTGTATTTTGGTGGTGGTGGTGGTTGTCGTCGTCATAGTAGTAGTAGTTAGTAGTAGTAATAGTAGTAGTAGTAGTAGTAGTAGCAGTAGCAGTAGTAGTCGTAGTGGTAGCAGTAGCAGTAGCAGTAGTAGTTTCTGTTTTTTATTAGTCGTGGTGTGGTGAAATTTTTATTTTATAATGTTTAATTGGTAACCATAATCTTCATAATGTACAAATATCAAATTAATTAAAACTATTTCCAGAAGCCATAAATTAAATATTGTGGTCATAACAGTGTGATTACAAAGGGTTACCTTCACTGTTATACTATTCATTAAAACAGTCTTGTGTCAGATTTTCAATATATATGTATGTATATTGATACACACGTGATGTAGGTGTATCTCTCTTCTAATAAGTTATGTATAATATACTTACTAAGTCGTTACGTCTTTGTAATTGATAAAATATGTGGTTATGTCTTTGTAATGTCGAATCTGGTAATATTACCATTGTAATGTTTTGAGTTAATTGATTATATTGTCTTTGATATGGTCTCCACTATCGAAATTGATTTAAGAGTGGATTTAAATTAAATTGGGCGCCATATGGAATCTGTGATTAGCATTCCATAAATTTATTGTTATTAAAGAAATTAATAATTTATTTGGTGTTTTGAAATCATTAATTTAATATAATTATTCTTGTTTACTATGATGTTAATTCATTTGTTTTGGTTGGATAATTTAAATAATACGTAGCGCCTCCAGATTCGGCACTGCCAACGTAATCGTTAAGGTTGCTTGAAAAATCCAACTTTCGTAAATAAAAATATCAGTTATGAAAATAACAAGTCGTTTGAAATTAATTTGATTAACAATTCATTTATTGTTTTATTTCAATTATTTTTGATTGTTTCTAATCTTATTTAAATAAAATTGTTTTCGACAATAAATCGACCTGGCTTATGATAATTCTAGCTCAGTAGGTGGCAACACTACTTTAATTAAACGTACTAAATATTATTTATATTTTTTCTCAGGCATGAATTCTTTGGATCTACAACAATACTAACGAAATTGACTGCCACCAGTTATTAAACTTTACAATAATTATAATGAAGAAAGTTATGTTAGTGGTTAAAATCACAAGCAGAATTATCACTGTTGCACACCACTATACAAAAATTATTTAGTATTCCAATATCGGAATAATGTTTGTATAGTGGTGTGCAACAGTGATAATTCTGCTTTACAATAATTACTTGATTATGGTAGACACCAATAATATCTTACGTCTAACATTGATAAAATGTTCATATAGGCCGGACTGTGGCTAAATTGAGGTTATCCTCCTTTGAGAGTATTAACTAGTTTCTAACATGAAACTCATTGAATAATAATTAACAAATTAAAAATTTACTAGTGTGTTATTGTTATGGTGAAGTGAAATATCGTACATAAGTGTAAATACAGTAGGGAAGTTATTTCAATGTTATGATTTACAGTTTGGTTATAATAATTTCGAAGTATTTTACACTATACTCCCTTTTATTATCCACTGGTTAATTATTCACAATTCACTTATTAATTCACTTGATTGCCCATATTATTTCACCACTCACTAACAGAACTTTCTATTTTTCTTCGGGGTTATGATTTGTTTACTTGGGGAACCTAACCTCTTTGAACTCGATTCGGACTATTAATTTAGGTTAATTTTGATGCGAAGAACCGTAGTTACTCCTTTGGATGATGATACACAAATTGATTGTTGTTACTCCTCTGGTTCATGATACACGAATTTCTTGTACTATTAGTTTTAGGTTAAAATTTGACACAAAGAGACGTTACTGCTCTGGAGGATGATGCACCAATTTTTTGTACTATTAGTTTTAGGTTAAAATTTGACACGGAGAGACGTTGTTACTACTCTTGATGACGGCACACGAATTTTTTGTACTATTAGTTTTATGTTGTTAACAAAATGTTTTTTTATAGTATTAAGCATGATAATAAATCTTAACTTACTATAAAACTCTTAAATTCTGTAATAGGGCTAACATTGAGTTGGGTCACTATGACTATTTTTACGTTTTACAATAAATGGCCTAACTATTATACTTTGTAACAATTGATACTTAATTCTAATATACTTTATAATCTTTTGATATACATTTGGTTACTTAATACCTGTTATATATTTTACAATCTCTTCATTTGTCATACTCAGTTTAGGTAGGGTCACAATGTCCAAATACCTATCTGGTTGGTTATGATAGGTTATATGCATTATATGGTTCCTGTCCTATTAATTAGAAGTATGTTGTTGTTAGACATTGATTTCTTACTAATGATGTTATTCTTCCTTCAAAAACAATTATATTGGTTGATTTAACCTTATTAGCTAGTAGCCAGTTCAATTGCCATACTTTACACTACATTATTACATTAAATTAACACTTTTACAACATTCTTATCATGTAATGTTATCCACTATACTTGTCTCATGGTATATTATTTACTCACAGATATTATAGTATCTATACCTTAAGTATATTTTATATTTAATCAAGGATTATAGTCCCTTGTCATATATTTCCTTCAAGGTTATGTTACCAATTACTAGTTATACATTGTTAATCATCCTTTACATTTTATTTATTGGTTGTACTGTGTCATTTCACATTTTAATTATGATTGTTTATCAATTTTTCTTCTTAATACATATTATTATTATCATAAACCTCTAGTTATTTTATTACAATTCTATTCTTATGATAGTTTACAAACTCAGTCTTAGATCTGAATTCTAAGTTAATTGTTATTCTAGCTACATGACTGATTTCTCTTATTCTCAAATTTAACTTGGTTTATATACTAATCATTTATGGTTTCTACATTGTAATATTATATATTCTCTCACTCTGCTAATCTCTTGGGTATCTGTTAAGGTCAAAGTTATAGTCTAGTCTTGTCTTTTAGAGGTCTGTTTGTCTAGTTATTTCATACATTGGCTTATAAGGCTACTTGAAGGTTTCATTTTGTTCATGATTCTATAACGATTATTTCTTTATCTATTCCTGGTTGATAGACTTAGTTAATATTATTCTTCCTTTACTTAGTTATTCTTTGTTTTTCATTATTGTGGTAATATTCTTATTTAGATTATGGTATTTTCTTTATGTAGAGGGAAACATCACGTTCCAATATAAATCAACAGTTTCTTACACTTGTGAAACAACCGTCCACATAACTTAATGTCTCTGCCCATGTAACAATGTAACATAACTGTGTTGTTATGTGTCCAGAGCAGTCATTCTAGTCTCTCTAAACCATTAAAGACATCAAGATAAAAGGGAGGTGTGTGTGTGTGTGTTAGGGGGCACACACACACACACACACACACACACACACACACACACGAATTCATTTGTTTAATGTATTGATGTACATGACACTAAGGGAATATAACACAAAGTAATGTATAAATTGTGACACATATAAAGGGCAAGCGAGAGAGAGAGAGAGAGAGAGAGAGAGAGAGAGAATTGCAAGTGATCTAAGAGATTGGAAATGATCCAGCTTGTAACATGATTTGAGCCTTGATTTATGGAGTAGTTCTTGCCTAATCTCAAGCCATAATTCTGATTTATATCAGAAGATGCTGTGCATCACAGCTACCTGTTTGACTTTACTATAACCCTAACATACATAAGAGAACCAGCATATCGCAGCTAATAGCTTGTCTTCACAATAACTGGATTGATTTGGAAATAAAGTGAAATAAAACTTAAATGGCATTGGTGCAGTAGAATAAAATTTTAACTACTTTTTGCAGTATTTTGGTGCTGTATTTTTAAATACTGGAACAGTTTCCTTTTGTTTTTGTTAACACACAATTAAAATTACAACCAAAAGCTTATAGCTGTGGCAGGGACGGCCTAAGGCAAAATTTTCACCCGGGCAAAGTGACTTTTTGGCCCCCCCCCTACCTAGTCCTAGCCTGTAGTTTACATTTTATTACAGTGGTTTTAATAATTTAAAGCCCATTTTTCAAAGAGCAAAATTAATACTCAAATTCGTTTCTCAAAATGCATGATACAGGAATACGTAGGACTTACAAAATATGCACATGACAACCATTACACATTTTTTATTTATGTACCGGTATGTATATGTATAAACAAAAACAACAACGAACAACATTTATTGAACACTACTAATGGTGACATGATTACAGCAGAACCTTCCGAGCCTTTTTATCTGCAAAGTCTCCAACAATGACATCCATGTCAGTGTCTTGGAGAATGTCAAACTCAATCAATATCATGGCGAGTCCCACGAGGCGCTCCTGACACATGTTAGATCTCAAATAATGTTTAATTAATTTTAATTTTGAGAAGCTCCTTTCGCCTGAAGCCACACTGACAGGAAAGGTGAGGGCAATTCTCAGTGCAATTGACACATTAGGGAAATATTCAGTCAGGTGGTTACTTGTCAAGTATTTTAATACGTCAAGGGGTCTTTTAGCATTTTAATCTGGCAGTAGGGAGAGTAAGACCAACAGTTCCTGTTGAAGTTGGAACCCCTCAATATCACAATGGTCTTCATCTGCAGGTCAGCACATTTCTTTATCAGGTAATCCTTGTCTTCATTTTTTATTTTGTATAAAAACCCAAATAGGTCATTATGGTGGTTTAGTTGACAAAATCGTTCTTCCAGTGAGCTTATGGCGTGATCCAAAACATAAAAATAAAAGTTACTTTTGAAAGAAATTTTGGGATCCGCAATGAGCTCATCGGGGGTCTCGTATTCAAACTGACGTTTGGTTTTTCGTTGTCGTACTTGTGACTCACTCAGGATGAGCGGGTCAATTTCGAGAGTCTCTGCAATTTCTCTTGCATCAACTAGTAGCTTTTCTAACCCTCTATCTGTTCACATTGCTTCAAAATGACTTTTTACTTTTGCTATCATTTCAACTGCTTTTGAAATGTCCATTTC
This sequence comes from Magicicada septendecula, assembly GCA_034769895.1. Classification (NCBI taxonomy): domain Eukaryota; kingdom Metazoa; phylum Arthropoda; class Insecta; order Hemiptera; family Cicadidae; genus Magicicada; species Magicicada septendecula. The sequence goes on along the minus strand of CM068368.1, from coordinate 654,279,383 downwards.
TTCTTTTTGAAGCATTTTGTTTACAAGATTGATTCTGAATAGAACTGTATGCCAAACTACAAGACAGCAAATGAACTTGAAACTCTTAATCTTGCGATCTAGACCATTAGCTGTGTTTTTTCCAAACGCATCAGTTCTGGGATCAGTAGACAATGCATATAATGCATCGTAGATTTCCCCGGCTTGATACCGAATAGGAGTCACTGCATCAATACGACTTTCCCACCGAGTTTCACTTAAGGGTTTCACCGTTAGAGAACTGACATGTTCTGTCAGCACAGACCACCTATGTGTCGAAGCAGAGAAAAACTTATAAATTTCCTGTATACTGCTGAAGGAGTTAACAGCATCAGTGCAAGATAAGGCAGCGTCATTTACGACAAGATTAAGAGAGTGTGAGCTACATGGTATGAAGAATGCACGAGGGTTCATGTCCAATATCCTTTTTTGAATTCCGTGTTTTTCCTTCATGTTGGCGGCGTTGTCGTATCCTTGAGTACACACTATGCAGACTCACACCATACCTCTGATACACTTGGGTAGCATAGGCTTACTGGCTCTTTTGTTATCCGCCTTGCCGTCGACAGTAGGACGAGTCCATGTTTTGTTTCTAGGGGGGCAGTGGTCGATGCACCGTGGGGGGAGGGGGCGGGTACTACTGCGACTGTCAGTTGCAATGTAGTCTGTAGTCGGCAGTCGCAAGCAGCCGTTATGGTCTGCACGAAGTTCCTGCCATCCAGCGCTAAACATACAACACGCGCACTAGTACTATGAAATTTGCTTTTGTCCATGGTGGAAAAAGAAGATGATCCAACTGACGCTAGTTTACAGAAATATAAAGCAAAAAAATCAGTAGAAAACACTTTCTAAAATTTATTTTTTGAGGTTCTTTTTGGCGCCCCTCTGACAGCGGCGCCCCGGGCAGTCGCCCGACTTGCCCGGCCCTTGGGCTGGGCCTGAGCTGTGGCCACAGCAGTCGAGGCTTGGATGCATAGCACAAGGTTGCCAAAGATTACATGTTGTAGCTACCATATGCAATGTTTCACTACCAAATAAAATCTGTATGTACATATTATAACGTTTATATTTTTTTATTATTATTTTAATTATTTTTATTTTATTTAAATTTATATAAATTATTTATTATGGTACTCTTGAATTAATCTAGGTTGGTGTTAATTTCGGGGTGTCAATGTTAAAAAATAATTTAGTTATTATGATTAGATCTGAATAAACAAAAATGAGAATTTTGAGTACGGTAAGTAGTTTTTTTATGAAGTTTTAAATTTGACTAAAAATAAATAAAAACCACTCTGTTCAAAATAGAAAAATTGAAGTATTTTATTTCCTTAGTATTTAACTTAGTTTGTAACTATAACATTACACAGACCATTACCATTGGCTATATTAGTTGAATTGTGTGAAAGTTGGCAAAACTCATCTCAAGGATTAAAAAAAAATATTACTTTTATTTTAATTTGATTAAGATTAGTGGATTCTTTTGACTACAAATATTAATGTTACGAAAATACCAAAAGAAAGTACAAAATAATTACAATATTTTTTGGATCTTATTTAATACTAAATGTGGGTAGTCAGCTTAACAGTTGCCAACACAAATTTCTTAAAGATGGCAAGATGGCGGACCTATGTTTACTACAGTTCGTTTTTTCGATTCGAAGTGAACGAGTTGAAAATATAATAAATTGCTTACTTCTCTCCAATAAATAATTGCCAGTGTCAAAATTTACATAAAATAGTGTGATTATATGTTCTAGTGTGTACAGTGATCAATAAAGTTCATCAGAGATAAGTGTCGTGATGGTTAGTTAAGTTTGGGTTATATTAATATAAAATTGTTTATATTAACGTCAGTCACGTTCAACAAACGAATGACGTTTTTTCTTCTCAATTTCGCTGGCGTCCCTGTCAAAATGTAAACATTTCTGATTGGCTGGACTAGACTGGCATTGTTAACTGACCAGCATGGCTTCTTGCTAAAATAATGAGTTGATTTTTCTTTCACAAATCCTGAACTTATGCAAAATTTAATTTAAAATACATTGGTAGATCTGAAATCTCTGTTTGATGTTGACAATTTTGATATCTCACAAGCCATAGTTTGGTTGCAATATAAACTTACTAAAATACACTGTCCAAATCCACATACTAAATTCTATCTAAATTTACAAACATTTAACATAAAAAATAAAATATAATGTGAGTTGCTTGCCAATTTCACTCCTAATCCCATTTTAGAAATGGTGAACATTAATTTACTTAAGTTACTAAACAAAATACACATTACAACATCTTTTAGTTATCAACATAAATCTCATTAATTGTAACATTAAAACTAACATTATGAAAACTGAATAGCATAAACAATAATATAGAATTAACATTTAACAGTTAGTGTACTGGGTTTACTGTTAAAATATTTAAACAAACTTATATAGTGAAAAGTCAGTACCCATTACAATTTTCAACAAATTGCAATCATTATGTTTTTATAGACACAAACATTATATAGTATATATTATATAGGAGTGTGTACATTACAAAATGCTTTAATGCTGAGGGCAATTAATGATGTCTAAAACATATTCAAAATTTGTATATACTGGTTCACATTTCAATACAAAAAACAATCATCTACATCATAATTCATCACAAAAATATTTACTTGTTACTGGTCACACAATAGTTAAAGATTCTAACAAAATTTCTTACTAATTGAAACAATTATATGGAAGGTTCAGAACCAAAGTAAAAATTATATAAATACTTAAAACTTCCGGGCTGAAAGGCCGTGGTCGAATGCTTGATGTTGTGTAGCTAGATGTTTCCGCCACACCACCGGTGGCCATCTTCAGTAGCAAAAAATGTTCGAAATAGGTGGTATGCCGAACAAGTCGCCCAGTGAACTGGGAACAAGCAACAGTGAGAGAAGGCTACGCTGTTTCTATTTATAACTTTTTGGCCGCTTAAGGTGTATAACGCGAGCCAATGAGAAGCCAGTTCATCATTCTCCACTCTGATTGGCCGTGGAAAATAAACCATGCCAGACACTATTTAAGGCGATGCTTTCACCTCGGCGGTTCATAGCGACGGACGCATTCTTATGAATATGGATGGGCTCCAGATGCAGGCGAGTGAAGCAACCCCGGACAGAAGACAACACCCGGGCTTCATCAAACACCACCCGGTGATCGTCGTGGGAAAGAGCGTGTTCAGCAACTGCGGACTTCTCCGGCTGGCCCAGGCGACAGTATCTCCGATGTTCAGAGAGGCGCGTCCTGACACTACGCTTCGTGGTGCCTATGTATAGCTGGCCACACGTACAAAGAATACTGTACACCCCGCACGACGAGAGCGGATCCCTGGCGTCTTTTACCGGTCGCAGGAACTGTTGGATCTTTTTGGTTGGCTTAAAGATCGTCCTGACACCCCGTTTACTCAGCAACTTGCCGATGCGGTCAGTCACGCCACGGACGTAGGGCAAGACAGCGGAGCCAACAACCTCGGGCAACACCGACTCGTCCGGCCTACCAGATCTTCTTGGCCGGGCAGCTCTCCTTACCTCCGCAGCAGAGTAGCCGTTGGACTGCAGTGCTTCCTCAAGATGCCGAAACTCATCTTCGAGATACCGGGGCTCACAAATCCTCTTTGCCCGGTCAACCAGAGTCTTCAGCACCGCCCTCTTCTGTCTAGGATGATTGGAGTACTTATGCAGATATCTGTCAGTGTGCGTTGACTTCCTATAAACTGTATGCCCTAATCTGCCATCGGCCCTTTTCAGGACCAGCACATCCAAAAATGCCAATTGATCACCGCTCTCGCGCTCCATCGTAAACTGCATGCGCGGGTGTACAGCGTTCAGATGTCCAAGGAAGCATCCCAACTCTTCATCCCCATGGCTCCAGACCACGAAAGTGTCATCAACATACCGCAGCCAACACTTCGGCTTCAGTGGCGCAGATGAAATTGCCAACTCTTCAAATTTTTCCATGTAGAAGTTTGCAACCACAGGGCTGAGAGGACTTCCCATCGCGACGCCATCCAACTGTTCATAAAAGCCGCCGTTCCACTGGAAGTAGGTCGTTGTTAGGACCTGCCGGAACAAAGCAGTGATGTCCGCCGGGAACAGTTCACCTATATACCCAAAGACCTACTGGACAGGGACCATCGTGAAAAGAGAGACCACATCAAAACTCAGTAGCACGTAGCCAGGCTCCAGCACCAACTCCCGGATCCTCCGGAGGAAATGAGAAGAATCCTGGACAAAAGAATCCGTGTGCCCGATGTGCGGCTTGAGCAATCCAGTGAGGTGCTTAGCCAAGTTGTAGGTCGGCGAGCCAATAGCACTAACGATGGGCCTCAGCGGAACGTCCTCCTTATGGATCTTTGGTAATCCATAGGGACGAGGGGGAAGGGCCTCCGAACACCGGACGGCCGTCTTCACATCAGCCGCTAGAGATGTTCAAGACCACAGTAGCGCTCGCCATATTGGCCGGCACGCTTATGGGATGACTCTATTGTCATCGTACCGGCCGATAAGGGGAGCGCTATTGTGGTCTTGAACACCGAAGACTACCAGCGGAAGATTGAGGGTTTGTTAGATCTGGCCACTTATCGGAGGCTGAACAAAGATCCGACTTCTACGGTTTTAAGAAAAACGGATTCTTTATTGAAGCAATCTTCTCTAGCGGCTGATGTGAAGACGGCCGTCCGGTGTTCGGAGGCCCTTCCCCCTCGTCCCTATGGATTACCAAAGATCCATAAGGAGGACGTTCCGCTGAGGCCCATCGTTAGTGCTATTGGCTCGCCGACCTACAACTTGGCTAAGCACCTCACTGGATTGCTCACGCCGCACATCGGGCACACGGATTCTTTTGTCCAGGATTCTTCTCATTTCCTCCGGAGGATCCGGGAGTTGGTGCTGGAGCCTGGCTACGTGCTACTGAGTTTTGATGTGGTCTCTCTTTTCACGATGGTCCCTGTCCAGTAGGTCTTGGGGTATATAGGTGAACTGTTCCCGGCGGACATCACTGCTTTGTTCCAGCAGGTCCTAACAATGACCTACTTCCAGTGGAACGGCGGCTTTTATGAACAGTTGGATGGCGTCGCGATGGGAAGTCCTCTCAGCCCTGTGGTTGCAAACTTCTACATGGAAAAATTTGAAGAGTTGGCAATTTAATCTGCGCCACTGAAGCCGAAGTGTTGGCTGCGGTATGTTGACGACACTTTCGTGGTCTGGAGCCATGGGGATTAAGTGTTGGGATGCTTCCTTGGACATCTGAACGCTGTACACCCACGCATGCAGTTTACGATGGAGCGCGAGAGCGGTGATCAATTGGCATTTTTGGATGTGCTGGTCCTGAAAAGGGCCGATGGCAGATTAGGGCATACAGTTTATAGGAAGCCAACGCACACTGACAGATATCTGCATAAGTCCTCCAATCATCATCCTAGGCAGAAGAGGGCGGTGCTGAAGACTCTGGTTGACTAGGCAAAGAGGATCTGTGAGCCCCGGTATCTCGAAGATGAGTTTCGAACATCTCGAGGAAACACTGCAGTCCAACGGCTATTCTGCTGCGGAGGTAAGGAGAGCTGCCCGGCCAAGAAGATCTGGTAGGCCGGACGAGTCGGTGTTGCCCGAGGTTGTTGGCTCCGCTGTCTTGCCCTACATCCGTGGCGTGACTGACCGCATCGGCAAGTTGCTGAGTAAACGGGGCATCAGGACGATCTTTAAGCCAACCAAAAAGATCCAACAGTTCCTGCGACCGGTAAAAGACGCCAGGGATCCGCTCTCGTCGTGCGGGGTGTACAGTATTCCTTGTATGTGTGGCCAACTATACATAGGCACCACGAAGCGTAGTGTCAGGACGCGCCTCTCTGAACATCAGAGATACTGCCGCCTGGGCCAGCCGGAGAAGTCCGCAGTTGCTGAACACGCTCTTTCCCACGTCGATCACCGGGTGGTGTTTGATGAAGCCCGGGTGTTGTCTTCTGTCCGGGGTTGCTTCACTCGCCTGCATCTGGAGCCCATCCATATTCATAAGAATGCGTCCGTCGCTATGAACCGCCGAGGTGAAAGCATCGCCTTAAATAGTGTCTGGCATGGTTTATTTTCCACGGCCAATCAGAGTGGAGAATGATGAACTGGCTTCTCATTGGCTCGCGTTATACACCTTAAGCGGCCAAAAAGTTATAAATAGAAACAGCGTAGCCTTCTCTCACTGTTGCTTGTTCCCAGTTCACTGGGCGACTTGTTCGGCATACCACCTATTTCGAACATTTTTTGCTACTGAAGATGGCCACCGGTGGTGTGGCGGAAACGTCTAGCTACACAACATCAAGCATTCGACCACGGCCTTTCAGCCCGGAAGTTTTAAGTATTTATAGTGACACCGGCCGTGAAAGCCTACGTACTAAATTTAAAAATTATATGTTTCATAGCAACAATTTACCATGTCCCTTGTAGATCTTACATTTATGTCAGTTTTGTCACTTATTATATCTAGTTTAGAGTTTATTGATTCTGTTTAGACTAATATATAGCACTTCATTTATACTTAGTGTCACTTCTCACTTACTATATTGTTGAGTAACAAACTAATTCGAAATAAATAAATAGAATAAAAACTGCCAGAACCTTACCTGCGATTTTTTTTTACTGACTTACCTTTTTATAAACTCCAACCGGAAGTCCAGAGTCGCCACCAATATCTTTACAGGACAGATATGGAAACCTTTACATTCTACCTTAATTAAAACGGGATAATTTTGCAATCTGACTCCCCACCCCCAATTCAGAAGATGCCCGGAAACGTTAGACAAATTTTTCAGCGTAGAACACTAGGAACTGGTAACGACGGAATAACTACAACTAACACATGGTTATATGAAAACAAACCTTTTAATTTATTATATCATTAATTATTTTTTCCTTATATTTGTAATTTTTAATAATTTTATCCCAATAATTTTTTATAGACTACTACTAAATCTTTCTATATGAACCAGTACTTTTTTATCACACACACACACTCTCTCTCTCTCTCTCTCTCTCTCTCTCTCTCTCTCTCTCTCTCTCTCTCTCTCTCTCTCTCTCTCTCTCTCTCTCTCTCTCTCTCTCTGTCTCTCTCTGTCTCTCTCTCTCTCTCTCTCTCTCTCTCTCTCTCTCTCTCTCTCTCTCTCTCTCTCTCTCTCTCTCTCATTCGATTTACATTTATTTCTGATAACCCCCTATTTAATTAATGAGCTCATTATGAATTATAATGTTTTGGCCAAATGAATCTGTCTTTACACTTGTTACCTATTTGCGTAATATCCAAATGTTGTACACGATATTGTCCGGAACTGTTTTCACTAATCACTTTCCACTCCGACCAAAGTTTATCGTTACCTTACCGTCATTTACTCGTCACTTCATTATTTAATACTGTTTGTACATTTTATAATACTTGGTAGGCCTACTTTTATATTTTTGTTTTGGCCTACCAAGAACTCATCCGAGGCCATGGTTGTTAGACGACTACTGACGCTACTCTCAGTGTCGGTAATGATCACTTCCGTCAGCTTGCGCTCTGATTCGTTGATGCACTCACGTGGTAGGTTAACTAGCCACGTTTTGTCCACTTCCGTCATCGACTTTGGTTTGGAGAGTATAGACAGTGGCACACGAGTGCGCACACCCCCGCATTCCAATGTCTGTATCTTTCTTGTAGCTGGCACAGCTTGGTACGAAGTTGACTACAGGGGGTTACACAAATCAGGTTTTAGTGACCATAAAGGGTGCCCAAATAATTATTAAATTAAATAAAAAATAGACCCTTCAAAATTAAATTGACAAATAGCTATTCCCCTTCAATTGCCCCGTTACAGTACCCCCCCCAATGAGAGGTTTTCTGCCGAAACAGAAAAACTCTCATTGCTAAACCTAAGAGGATCAGTGAGGATATGGCGCCAACAACCCCCCTTAATTCTTAACACGACATGGGTAAACTACCCCCCTAGCTCGGCGACTATGGCTGCACCTGAACGACATTACTGGACTTCTCGGTGCGAGATCCCAACACCATAAAATCGGACAGGTACTCACCATAATACCACCTAACCTTTTAACATTCCACCAAAAAAACCAAAAACTGGCCTTATACCATACCAGATCCTCAACCGATATGTCTCCCCTAACATACATACTGGGTTGTCTTTAGCAAATACTGGGTGCGTACACATACTCATGATTATATTGAACACAACATCTATATACTACTTTGCTGATCTTACATTCATAAAAATATTTTATAGCTTAACTTCAATTCCTTTTCTCAATATTTTATTGGTTTGACGTTACGGTTTCAAATCATATTAAATCAAATTTAAATCATTTAAATTCTATTCAAAAATTAATCTAAGTCCAATATCAAAGATTCATATTACCATTAATTTCATCATCTCCTTCCATTTACTCTCAAAATTTCAAAATCTCTAAATTGAATTTACAACTTTTCTTAATTAGCTACTAACAATCATAATAAATGAAATAAATTGAATACCTCATTAAATCATAAATTCCCTTATTATAATATTTGTTTACAACACATGTACCATGAACAATTTAAATCAGTTAATACATTAGCAATGCACTTAATCAACAAAATATCTTGAACATCAAAACACAATCTGTACTTCAAGCAAAAAATAAATTTTTTTTTTTTTTACTAAAATGTAATAATGTTTTATTAAACCGCCATTCTGACGATAAGAGAAAATTATAAAACAAAATATAACTTGAACTTACATTGATTATTAAATGAACTTATGAATTGGTTATATTGACCATTGTACAGTACATACCAGTCATCAGCTGATCTCTCTGGGTCAGGTGAATGACCTTACCCTAGATACACTACACAAAACTATACCATAAAAAATACGTAATATATGTTTATAATTCGTATATTCTAACATAGTAAAAATAGTAACGTAATAAAACAATAAATTCATTAGCATCAATTCTTTCAAAATCAGTAAGCTCGTCTGCAAAATTATCCTATGGAGCAAAACATTTGAATCAATTCCTTCTGAACAAATCATCTACGGTAATCATTTCTTGTATCAAAATAAAATCATTTATTTAGCTGACCAGCTAGTTAGCATCATTAAGTTACAAATTTTTGTTCGTTACTCCCCAGAGTAACCTCCTTGCCACACACACTATGACCCACCACTGAATTGTGGCATCCAGCTGCTTCCACAAGAAGGGAATTTTTTGGAGGAATTTTGGCATCTCCTGTCCTTGCTTCGGCATTACATCTTTAAATTGCTAGATATCGTCATATCTAAATGTTACATAGTTATACCCTTAAGGCGGGTCTATCACCCGTTTTGCTGTTCCTACTCGAACAAGGTGATAGCCACTGTTCCATAGTTCCGGGGATTTCCCCTAAGTGGCCCCTCGTTAATTTCAGTTTTCACCAATTTCAAGGACAACCAACCATGGTCAGTTTTACAATTGCTGCCCACAGCTGGTTGTCGTCCAAAACCACGATTAGTGCTGGTAAGACAGTAATCGCCCGAAAAGGCGGGGAAATCATCTTCATTCGCATGTTTTACTTCATCTTTAGAATACACTGCACAGTAGCAATTAACATATAATATATAATTATATAAGTGGTTGTGCAGTGTATTACACCAGTGTCGGCCTCCGATGATGGTAACGTACCTTGACGTTACTCCTCAACCCTTACTACTATCTACAGTGGGACATGCCGCCACTGCAATAGTCTACCTATATCTAAACTTAGGTCTTTCTACACTTGCTGTCTCTACATTCCACAATTGATTTACACTTCTAATGACACCAAACAACCCCCCAAAATTACCCATTAATCTTGTATAATAACATAATATACATGAACAATATCATTGCTACATTTAACCAAACAATTCACATTTAAATAATTTGTATAATAATTATAAACACTACTATTATCATTTTCATCAACTCTTTTATATCAAACTTGTAATTATTCATTATTGTACCATTTAATTCTATAAAAATTCAAATTTATTATTAACATTCATGTTAATCACATTTCATTTCTTATTACTTTTCTGCTATGAATTCTCTATTATTTAACATTTTGGTCATTAATGGGTTTGGGTGATTCTTAGTTATTCATAATAATTTGATTTATTATATTGGCATTTAAAGATAACCTTACTCCCCTTCTTACCTCTACCTGTGACTTTACCTTTCTTTTTAATATTAATAATAATAACTTCATATAAATATATGTAGCTATTGCAGGAATACCCAATACTATATTCGGGTCTGTTTACATTGTCCGATTTATACACGTGTGTCACATTTACCATAATTATGGTATCTACCATAATTGTAGCATTTGTTTATTTCAGTCTCGTTATATAATTTTTTATTACCTAAGGATCCAGGATTCAGCTCAGCGAGAATGCTGGCAGAGACAGGCATTGAAATGAGAATACGTTCGGTAGAAACATTAATCATTAATATTGGTTTATTCCATAAATTCTATAAGCGTGTACACCGGACAAAAAGAATCAACATGGCGGCCATTAATTATTGGCCCGCCTTCATCATAAACTTCTTTATATTTCATTAATTGTTAATTTATCAAGTGTCATATTTTAATTTAGCAGCTGCTTTGCTATTAAATGATTTTAATTATCTTGGCTTAACTCAAACGCAAACCAACACCCCGTTCGGATGTCGACATTAAAAAACACGCCCCGCTTTCTCTCTCTCATTCATACTTATAAATTCAAATTACTTTTGTGTACACATATCTGATCATAAGGTTAACGAGCTCTTTAGTAAAATTTTGGTTTTGCACTTCCCTGAATCTGTAGACTAGAAGTTCCAGAAGCGGGTTCACATGTTGGGTCCTTAAGGTAGCGTGGTTACATTTTTTCTATTATCACTGACTCTACTGCATAATTTTGAAAACAATTACTGATCACTGTTTAGCTCACTTCTATCTATCACATGATTATATTTTGGCTACATTTTGTACTGTTTAAAACACTATGCCGGTATAAATTGCCGGCGGCCTGTAACAAGGTGTTACTCCTGCTGCTGTTTTGTAGAGACTGGGCCGAAAATTATGCAAATTTTACGTATGTGTGAGAGTATACGTCATCATTCTTTTGTCTCTGGTTATATAATAGCCTTGTTTGTTACGTATTTTTCTCACGTCATAGTGGTTTTAATGACGTTGTGAGCTGTTGGCCAATGAAACATAAGTATGAAGCGCCGTTTTTAGTGGCTGTAACCATTATAAGTCTTTTTAGCTGCACGTACACTGCTGTCCTTGAAATTATTTTGTTGTCTCTGATCTGCGTCGTTGTAGGCAAAAACTAAGGGAAATTGTGTCACCCATAGAAATGACTTTAAAACATCGGAATACAATAGTTTGCTACCTTACATACCATATTTTTATATCAGACTTTTTGTACTGTCACAAAACCCCCTCAATGAAAACTTTCATTGACTCATTCACACCTCTCTAAAAGGATCAGCTCAGATATGGAGCCACAACCCCCTGTAGTGTTACAAAAAAAATATATAAATTCAATCACTTACCCTTGGTCCAATGATGAGGTCGCACCTTCTGACCTTACTGGACTTCTCCAGAGAGATCCCTACACCATAAGGCCATGAGGCACTTTACGCTCCTGTTCTGACGCACCGGCCAGCTCAGGACCGCGGTCACCACACCATAAAACTCTGAAACATCCAATACAAAATTTTAAAATAGTGGCTTTCCTTATATCCATATCCATAACTAATATGTTTCCTCTTAGCACGTTGGTTTGCGTTTCGGGGCATTGGTTTGCTTAATTCTAAAATTTTCATACAATGTCTAACAAGAATTAAGATAGACAATTACTTCTCCTTTTAACACTCCGGTATCTAGTACACCCTTCTGACTCCTGTCAATTGTACTCACGCTCCTTATCATATGAAAACAATTGTTCTTAACCTACACAACCATGTATTTTACTGTTTTAGCAACAACCATTAACCCTAATAATTTACTTCATATAATCTTACAATATCTATAGCATGGCAAATAACTCTAAAGCTTTATAATTTCTTTACGACCTTTTCTTACTTTTAACCTTCTTTATAACCGAACCATTTCTAGGGAATGAGCAAACTTTACAAAATTTTAATATTATAATCGTTACTATCTTGGTAGTAACCTCCTTTCCTTTGGTACCATGTACATCATAAAACATAATAAAACATTGTATATCATAAGCATTAAACACTAACATTGAACAATTCACATTACTTAATTCATATTTACATAACTTGTAGCAAAACTTTATAACATTATTACTATCAACTCTCTATTAACTTTTATCATTTAACATTCATTTAGATTCTATACACAAAATTTTCAAATTTATCATTACCTTTCCATTTACCTTACCTTTCATTTACATCACCTTTCTACTATGAATTTTCTTTTCTAACCCTTTTATCCTTAACTAGTTTGAGTGACTCTCTATTATTCACTTTTCTCTATCTTATTTTGGCATTTGTCAACCTAACCTTACTACCCCGTTTTCTCTACTAACAACCGCTTCTAACCATTAATATAATATGACACCAATATCTCTATAATAACCCCCTTCACAAATCCCATTTAAAACCTCTGGCACCGCTCATTTTAGGTCTTTTATATAAGGATGTATGTTACTTAACTGGCCATATCCATTCATAACCATTTGCCCTCCACCAAATATCGGCAAACACTCTAACCCAAAATTGCTTCGCCTGCCACAACGCTGCACGCTGGTCCCATTGCCACGTCGCTCGTTGATCACTCCTTAACACCGGATCCTTACTACAAAATATCACCAACAACAACTATAAAATTACCATCCACATTACTCACCTCTACATATAATCGCTAACCACTGTGTCCCTGAAATATCTAACACCTCTTTATATTTTATCAGCATCTCATCACTTTATTTTCCCTAACTCCCATTGACTTTATTCAACTAACTCCAATGCCCTGATTTATCCTTATTCCCAAACTCTTTACAACATTTCAACTTAATATATCATTACAAAATTTATCACTTATCTGCTAACAACACCTTTCATATCCAAATACATTACCTGCTTAATCATTTACTAACCCTTATAACCTGAATCTCATAATATCATTTAAACTTCCTTTAGTTATTTAAAATTCTACAATACATGTTTACATAAAAAATACACAAAATACACAACAGCAAAATTACACAAATACATAGACATCAATACACAAAAATATACAATTCACATAATCATTAAATCATTTACCATAATCAGTCCTCATCAGTCCATTTTTTAAAAAACACTGTCCACACAATTAAATGTTCATAACACAATAGAAGGTCTACCCTCCATCGTTAAACAATAGTCTTATCTTTGGTCTGTACAATTTATTTTTTATTAAATACATTATATTAACATCATTAATATAATACACATTTAAATTCTTATATTTTATAAAACCGTCATCATTGATAGGGTTATTACCTATCAATTCATCATATAACCTGTCACGATTGGTTATTGTCCTGTCACCTCCAGTATAATCAGTCACCACTAGGTACGTTATAAAGTCATTATTTTCATTATCATCCTCTCCTACTGCTATATCAGCTTCATTACAAAGTAAGTTCTTATTTTTATTATATCTCATCTCTGTTCCTAACTTTTCCATAAATTCTTCATAAGTTCTACCCATCTTAAAAATCTCTATCTCCCTCTTTCTCTCACAATATCTCTCACTTTCAAAACATCTCTCTCTTTTAAAATATCTCTCATAATAACTCTCCCAATAACACTTCTCTCTCTCAATATATCTCTCTTTATCACACCAAGCTACACTCTCAATACTCACACAATTATTTTCTAACACCATATTCTTAATTGTATTATCATAATTCTCACCACTACTTTCCTTGTCTTTATTTTCATTCAATTTATCTGATTCTCTACCCCCATTTTACTCTCGTAATTTTCATCTACTTTATTCTTTTGTTTATCAAACTTCTCATTAACTAATGCAATTATTTTCTCTTCCGTTTTATCGAAACGTGCGTGCATTTCATCAACTCGTTTATCAAAATTAAAATTTTGTTTTTCGATTTCTTTTTTTATTTCGTCACATTTTATATTAAAATTATTCTGTATTCTTCTAATTTCGCTATTTTGTTCATTAAATTTCTCATCAAGTTTACTGAATTTCTGATTGAAAAGCATTTGCATTGTTTTTATAATTTCGCTGTTTTCAGCCCTGTTATTTTGGATTGGTGTTGAGTGAACAACTCCTTCACTCATGACTACTGATTCTGTCATACTTATTTGACTGTTATTCATATTGTCAATTGTGCTTAATAAAGAACTATTTTCCTTATTCTCTGCCATTATAAAATCTGTTAATGGTTTGTCGCTTTATTATCGTTATCACCTAACCTACAACCGTATTCTCACTTTCAATGTCCACCCCGCCACCATTTAGGCTTATTATATAAAATATATTAATGTATTTTATATAGTCCCAGTTCGGGCGCCATTTGTGACTTTACCTTTCTTTTTAATATTAATAATAATAACTTCATATAAATATATGTAGCTATTGCAGGAATACCTAATACTATATTCGGGTCTGTTTACATTGTCCGATTTATACACGTGTGTCACATTTACCATAATTATGGTATCTACCATAATTGTAGCATTTGTTTATTTCAGTCTCGTTATATAATTTTTTATTACCTAAGGATCCAGGATTCAGCTCAGCGAGAATGCTGGCAGAGACAGGCATTGAAATGAGAATACGTTCGGTAGAAACATTAATCATTAATATTGGTTTATTCCATAAATTCTATAAGCGTGTACACCGGACAAAAAGAATCAACATGGCGGCCATTAATTATTGGCCCGCCTTCATCATAAACTTCTTTATATTTCATTAATTGTTAATTTATCAAGTGTCATATTTTAATTTAGCAGCTGCTTTGCTATTAAATGATTTTAATTATCTTGGCTTAACACAAACGCAAACCAACACCCCGTTCGGATGTCGACATTAAAAAACACGCCCCGCTTTCTCTCTCTCATTCATACTTATAAATTCAAATTACTTTTGTGTACACATATCTGATCATAAGGTTAACGAGCTCTTTAGTAAAATTTTGGTTTTGCACTTCCCTGAATCTGTAGACTAGAAGTTCCAGAAGCGGGTTCACATGTTGGGTCCTTAAGGTAGCGTGGTTACATTTTTTCTATTATCACTGACTCTACTGCATAATTTTGAAAACAATTACTGATCACTGTTTAGCTCACTTCTATCTATCACATGATTATATTTTGGCTACATTTTGTACTGTTTAAAACACTATGCCGGTATAAATTGCCGGCGGCCTGTAACAAGGTGTTACTCCTGCTGCTGTTTTGTAGAGACTGGGCCGAAAATTATGCAAATTTTACGTATGTGTGAGTGAGTATACGTCATCGTTCTTTTGTCTCTGGTTATATAATAGCCTTGTTTGTTACGTATTTTTCTCACGTCATAGTGGTTTTAATGACGTTGTGAGCTGTTGGCCAATGAAACATAAGTATGAAGCGCCGTTTTTAGTGGCTGTAACCATTATAAGTCTTTTTAGCTGCACGTACACTGCTGTCCTTGAAATTATTTTGTTGTCTCTGATCTGCGTCGTTGTAGGCAAAAACTAAGGGAAATTGTGTCACCCATAGAAATGACTTTAAAACATCGGAATACAATAGTTTGCTACCTTACATACCATATTTTTATATCAGACTTTTTGTACTGTCACATACCCACCATTAACAGATTTGTATAGTATGACACCACTCTCTCAAAACATTTATCTCCACTAACTTACTACTCTAACTCACCTTGAATCATTCTACCCTTATAACAAAATACCCTCTACCCTCTTTGTACTTAGGATGTGTGTTCTCTCCCGTATACTCATTCTCTTATTAGTTCCTGGTTCCTTCCCACGTAACTCCACCAAACCCCATTTAAAACTATTCCCTCCCACCATAACGCCTGTCGTTAAGGACTCCTTACCACACCACCCTCTTCACAAAATATCACCATCATTATTTACTCTCCAATTATATCATTCTCATTGCTCTCCATATATGCCCTATCGCTACTGTGTCCCTACTATCAACCCAGTTCTGTATCACTTTTCTTCCCAAAATTCTTATTCTCTCTAACACCCATTTAAAACTTACCTTTGACCAACTTAAATGCCTTATTGATATAATTATTATCACCCAAACATTTTACATTAATTACTACTTCAAATTAATTTCATTCTTTAATTTAAAACTTTACTTGTATTATAAAATTCATACTTACATTACATCACTCAAAACACATGATTCCTGTTATTGACACAAAATTATAAACAATTCATCACCACCAGTTCATGTACACAACTCCACATATCTTCTGAAACATTATAACAATCATATGATTCCATAACTAAATACATTTTATATTTATTCATTTAATATTTATTGTCAAGTTTAAATCTCATAAAATCATTTAAATTCATTATCAAAATTTATTTATACAACATTTAAGTCAATTAAGTCATTTGCAATTTATTTTAATTCAATCAGTTATTTAAACACAACATATTTCAATTACCTTACTCCAAAACAATTACAATTCATTTATTACAAACTCTCATTATTTATTTAATCTGATAAAATATTACTATTATTATTAAATCAATTTCAGCTACACACACATATTGTTTACATAAAATACCTTTCACAACCCAAACACAATTAATTTCACTATAAATTTATTTACAATTCTTCGTCATTAATTTTTTTGTTTATCACACCTCATTTCATAATCTAGCCAGGTCATTACCATAAACTAAAATATTTAAAATGTCCATTCACTTATTTTTTATTTAACCCCCCCATTATCAAACAATAAATTTTTCTGATTTATCCACAATTCATTTTTAATTATTTTCATTTTGTTATTGTTATTATTATAATAACTATCTGTTTTTCCAAATGGTTCCATTACCCAGTAACAATGTTTTACAGGCTTACCCCACATTATTTTTAAATCATATACACTGTCTACATCCGAAATTCTGGTCTTGTCACCGTCAGTATTATTATCTGTCTCAATGAAGCATTTTATTATCTCCTTACTATCCGAATCAGCTGCTATTAATATCCCCCTCCTACGTACAGGTAAGTATTCAATATAATTATCACCGTTTTCATCATCTGTTACTGCACTATTCTCGCAACAAGGTAAGTCTACAATATTACTTACTCTCTCAATATTCATTCTCTCTATCAACTCTCCATAACCTCTATTTGACTTAAATACCTTTATCTCTCCATCAACATACAACTCTCTCTCACCCCCATTTCACTCTTTCTCTATCACTACATGCAGAGGGTACTACTATATTAAAACACTTCCTGGTTCTTCCAGGAATAACACAAAAATTCAAAAGACAATTATTGGTAGAACACTTATCTACCCAACACATTCGTGAAGACCTCTCTTCACCCCCCACAACACCACGGGAAAATTTTACCCTCTGCAACCCTTCTACCGGTAACTTCTCTTTCCATTCTTTCTCTAATTCATCAGCACTAATTACTACTCCGTTACTAACGCCAACTAACTGTCTACTTTCATTATCACCACCACTATTACTCAAGATATCTACAATATTTTTATTCAATAATATTTCACTCTTGTTAACGTTATCATAACTAACATTATTACTCACCTTGTTTATTGCCACCTGTTTTACATTTAAACTGACCTCATTATGATTCGTAATTATTTCCCCCTTATAATTATAGTTGTCACTATTATTTCCACTTACCTTGTCAATTAGCACCTTGTTTGCACTTAACTAACCTCTTTCTGATTATCACTTGTATTTACCTCCCCTACCTCGTTTTTTATCTTCACTGCACTTAAACTAGCACTATTTTCTGTAAACGTATCATCATTACTACCTCCACTATCATTCCATGTATCACTCTATCGCTACATTTTCAATTGTGTCACCGTTATCACTTTTGATCTCGTGACTACCATTTTCTACCCCCACTACACTACCAGTACTATAATCATTCTCTAACACTACTGTCTTATTCTCTAACACTACCTCTTCCACTATTTTACTTTCACTAACTCCTTCACTTACCTCGTTATTTCGTTTACTAGTGTCATCACTAATAGTGCCACCACTATTCTCTCTTATAAAATTGTATAATTCGGGGTTTTGTCTAAGATCCTTATTAAATTTATGCCAATCATCATCAATCATTTTTTCCATATACCTCTTGAACATGTCACAGAATTTCTCCCATTGCTCCGCAAAGGTTTCTTGTGCCTCAGCCATTTTAACCTAATTTTTATTATAATCCCCTTTATATAATACAATAATTATACATACCCAATCAAAATACTCCACCACAAACTCGTTATACCAATGTAAAAGTAACTACAATAATTTCATAAGCACATTATGCTACCACAACATAACCTCGTTTACATGTACGTAAATCTATACAATACTTCTACAAATACGCCGTTACTCAAATCCTATTTTCTGTGCTTAAAATAGGTCTACCTCGTATAAAGTTATACCAGGATCCTGGCAGGGTCGCCAATTGTTGAGTAACAAACTAATTCGAAATAAATAAATAGAATAAAAACTGCCAGAACCTTACCTGCGATCTTTTTTCGCTGACTTACCTTTTTATAATTTCCAACCAGAAGTCCAGAGTCACCACCAATATCTTTACAGGACAGATATGGAAACCTTTACACTTTACCTTAATTAAAATGGGATAATTTTGCAATCTGACTTCCCCCGAATTCAGAAGATGCCCGGAAACATTAGACGAATTTTTCAGCACAGAACACTAGGAAGTGGTAAGGACGAAATAACTACAACTAACACATGGTTATATGAAAACAAACCTTTTAATTTATTACATCATTAATTATTTTTTCCTTATATTTGTAATTTTTAATAATTTTATTCCAATAATTTTTTATGAACTACTACTAAATCTTTCTATATGAACCAGTACTTTTTTATGACACACACACACACACACACACACACACACACACACACACACACACACACACACACACACACACACACTCATTCGATTTACATTTATTTCTGATAACCCCCTATTTAATTAACGAGCTCATTATGAATTATAATGTTTTGACCAAATGAATCTGTCTTTACACTTGTTACCTGTTTGCGTAATATCCAAATGTTGTACACGATATTGTCCGGAACTGTTTTCACTAATCACTCTCCACTCCGACCAAAGTTTATCGTTACCTTACCGTCATTTACTCGTCACTTCATTATTTAATACTGTTTGTACATTTTATAATACTTGGTAGGCCTACTTTTATATTTTTTTTTTGGCCTACCAAGAACTCATCCGAGGCTATGGCTGTTAGACGACTACTGATGCTACTCTCAGCGTCAGTAATGATCACTTCCGTAAGCTTGCGCTCTGATTCGTTGATGCACTCACGTGGCAGGTTAATTAGCCACGTTTTGTCCACTTCCGTCATCGACTTTGGTTTGGAGAGTATAGACGGTGGCACACGAGCGCGCACACCCCCGCATTCCAATGTCTTTATCTTTCTTGTACCTGGCACCACTTGGTACGAAGTTGGCTACAGGGGGTTACACAAATCAGGTTTTAGTGACCATAAAGGGTGCCCAAATAATTATTAAATTAAATAAAAAAATAGACCCTTCAAAATTAAATTGACAAATAGCTATTCCCCTTCAATTGCCCCGTTACAATATCTAGTATGTCATTTTTACACACAGAATTCTTTTTTAATGTTAGAGTGTCAATTTCAATTACTTTTGTTTTCTTAGTCCTTCATTAGTTATTTGGGCAGATTACTTATTATTGAACATCTCTGATATGTTAGTAATATAAACATAATGAATAACTTAACACAAAACCTCTAACTATCTAATAATTAATGAACATGAATTATTTTATTGGCATTATACCTAACCTATCTGGTCTAGGCTCTGTTTATTTTGTACTTTCTTATTGATCTTGTACTTTCTTATAATCATGGTGCAAAATGGTTATAGGTTACTAATTAAGCTTTATCATTTAATGTTATTATATTCAGTCTATTTAATATGGTTTGTTAATTGTTAGGTTTAATAGAAGGGTCTTTTGGTGATCATTGGGTGTTAAATCATCGTTTGTTTATAGAAGGTGCAGACTGTCACGTTACAATGTGAACATTTGTATACCTCATACATGTATAAATGTATAAAAATAGTTTGGTTTAATAATGAGATGAGGACAATTATACAGTGTCAAGTTTGACTTTGTATGATATAACTTGTGGTGAAAAAATAATGTTTACAAAAGTGAGTCAGCTTTATTTTTAATGAAGGTAAAAAGTTATAATTTACAGTTATACTCAGGACGTTTATTTACAATCAGTGGCAAGAATTTTATTACTATCTGCAACGTATTTGATGGTATTATATTATAAAATTTTATTTGACAGTTTTGTTTTGTGTACTTTTTTGTTTTATCCATCATGAATTAATGAAAGAAACAAATTTTGTAAATATTAGTGAAACAAATTTAAACAACATTACCTTTTTCATAAAAAGCAGCTAAAGTTTGTTTAACATACATTAGAATTGAGCTGTCCATTCATTATTGCTAATTGTCTAAACTCAAGTATCCAGACTTTTACAATGGACAGTAGCAAAATGAGGTCATTGTTAATTTAATCCGTAATGGGGATAAACAAGCAACAAGTTTAGTTATTCACGGGAATTATCACATTGCACATTTCATTAAAATAATTTATTGTCAAAACTTGTAAACTTATAATTCTTAAAATTATACTATATTTCCAAATTTAGTTCATACAACTTAAATTATAAAGTAAAAAAAGTATAAGATTCGGATTGATATTCTACCACTTATAGAAGTTATATTGTTACGACATTACAGAACATGCTACGTGTTTCTTGGCTATTCCAGTGGAGTCCGGCTGTAATGTGTGTGTGCGTATATATTGCTGCTACTTTGAGATGAAGGACAATTACGTGACACTTGTCACGCGTCCACAACGAGACTTTTCTAGACCATATCGTCCGCCGGCGCTGTGTTCAAGGGCGCAATCAATTACGCTCTAGTGTTTTCTAGTTGACACCTATTATGGAATATTCTGGTGTCTTAGCGGGGTATAAATACAAGGCTATAAATAAGTACGGCATAAAGAAACAAACTGTTTCAGACATTCGAAAGAATAAAGATAAACTTATTCAGTTTTTGCTAAAGTACAATGTTTATAGTTTGAAGAATGAGGGAGAAAGAAAACACATTCAATTAGCCAAACACAAACAATTAGAGGATGCTGTGTACAAATGGTGTATTCAACAACGTTCTAGTGGTGTCGTTGTTCGTAGTGTGGAGTTGCGGGCTGCTGCTGATAAACTGGTGAAACATATGGGCATCCAGTTTCAGGCAAGTGATGGGTGGCTTTGGCATTTTTGTAAACGGCATGGCATCACAAATAGATCAACATGTGGTGAAGTGCTGAGTGCAGACACTGAACAAGTTGAGCGTCAACATATAAAGGAAACGATCGAATCTGAGGATCTCACTTTGTCTCAGGTCTACAGTGCTGATGAGATTGGTCTCTACTTTCGTGCTGTGCCTGAAAATACTCTGGCGCACAAACATGAAACTAGCACACCAGGCCATAAACTCAAAAGGTGTGCGTTTATGCCCTACTGTATATGCTGATGGTTCGCATCGACTTACTGCAGTCATAGTCGGAAACGCAAAGAAACCTCGTATGATAAAGAACATAATGAACCAGTTGCCAGTCATTTATGAAAGTTCAAAAAATGCTTGGTTTACCTCCAGTATTTTTTCAGACTGGTTTAATCATTTTGTGTCAGAAGTGCAACATTTTCAAGAATAGACTATGAAAATTCCATCGCATGCAGTGAAAGCCGTCTTACTACTGGACAGTGCACGGGCCCATCCCAACGCCGCGAAGTTAGTTAGCAACGATGGAAAAATAAAATGCGTCTTCCTCCCTCCGAACACCACTTCAATTTTACAGCCAATGGACCAAGGAGTCATTGTTGCCTACAAAAGGCTGTACAAGAAGAAGTTTCTTGAAGAGGTGATGGTTGTCTTGAGGAGGGAACAAGACCATGAAAACGACACGAGAGGAGCTAGAACACTGCAAAATCTGCGTGCATACAACATCAAGTCCGCCATCTTTA